>JARYGA010051297.1:0-34291 GCA_030545235.1 Helianthus tuberosus
TATCCTCAGTGTAAGTCCAGTGGGTTGGGTTTGGGTTCGGGTTCAAATCAGTTTTTTACCAGTTCGGTTTGGGTTCAAACCAGTTTCAAAAGAGAGGATTGTTGGTATCACGAACTACGGGTTTCCTGGACCAAGAGGATCGAGAACGAAGATGAACACAATCATACTTGTAATCGCTACAAACTTGACACCATTCCATACTTGCAAGAACTTGAAATATGAAACTGAATATAATGATAAACACTAACCGAATTGAATGAACACTTGATAACTTGAAACAACTTCACTGTTTGATCAGAATGATCATGCATACATAAACTTGGAAGATTTGCAGCCCTATATATATATAGTACCGAACAGTTACGATGAAGGGATACTTTGTTTCATGGTTATGTTATCTCATCGTACCAATAACCGTTCACACGGTTATGTTATCTCATCGTACCAGTTCGTGATACAAGGCCTAAATACTTCCTGACCCAACATAATGAAACCTATCAGACCTAATGTTCGACACAGACTATTGTTTTGGTGGCCTGCAGCCCAAACAGAATAACAAAACATAAAACCTAAATTGTTCAACCCATTATGAACTAATAAAACAGTAAATGTATTCTTCGAACTTCGGATGACTTGGGTATTTTCTTCAAGGATTACAAACCCATCCCAAACCTATGGGTTGGAACCCGTTTTGGTTCGGGTTACAAACCGGTGTTTTTTGTGCACCACCAGGAAATAAGCCATAAAATGATGAAGTTAACAAAAACTAATAATCCATTTGGAGAAATAGATAAGTGTAAAAGAAATAGATGTATATGTGTAGTAGGGAAAGGATAAAATGAAAACCAACTTGAGTTGAAAAAACTTAAGAAACCCTTGTAAAAACCCTATGTAACATTTTTATCTTTTTCTAAAAAAATAGGGAATGTAACATAAATATATTTAAACATTTTTGTAAAAGAAAAACAAAAAAGCGCCGAGTAGTTTTTTTATTAATCTAAAAACCTCCATGTTAAAAATAATATAATATATATGTCCAAAAAAATGTAACATACAAATTTTGAACATTTAAAAAAAAAACTAGTCGGCGCTTTTTACTTTTTTTTTTATAAAAATGTTCAAATATATGTATGGCACATTTCCTTTTTTTTAGAAAAAAATAAAAAATGTTACATAGTATTTTCATGAGTTTTTTCAAGTCAAATGAGTTTGTGCTTCACCATGTGTACCGGGACTATACTGAACAAAATAAATATGCAAAGTTATCTTATTTCACCTCCAAATTGTTTCTGTAACGAAATTTATGAAGTGCAAGAGTTATAGCAGATCTAAACACATTTTGATCAACATTACATTAAATTACAAATCTATATGAAAGACTAGTAGTACCTTGTTAAAAACTCGATAGCATGAACAACAGGAGGCATGTATGTATGTATGTATATATCAGAGAAAAAAACAACACAAACACAAAACAACGAACAAACTTGGTTACCTTAAGAAGAGTATACCAGGCAGGAGTTTGAAGTACTAAAATCCTAGGTTCGAATTGAATCGTTAGGGTTTTCGCTCTAGCGAAATTGCCGGAAGTGATCGATTAAAGTTGCCGGAGAAAATCGGATATTTTTTGGATTTGATAAGCAAAGATTTGTTGTGTACTGAAGAAGCATCAGGAGAATCAATGGTCTGAAAACCGTCAGAAAATAGCTAGCTAGGTGGCTGTTTGTTGCCTGTAGAGTCCTTTCCATGCAGTAGCTAGCTAAATAATTATTTCCGGTTTTGAAAACCGAACCAGTAACACCATACGGTATGACGGTATGGGCGTTCAAAGATGACGTTTTTGCTTCTCAATGCTGTTCGTTATTGATTACACAGGGGAATCTCCACCGACTTGGAAGAGTTTTTGCTGTTAGCCGTTTAACCCCAACGGTTAACATTTAAAATTTTAAAAAGTAAAGTATCATTCCTTGATTGTGTGGATTTCTTCGTTCAAAGAAATCGGGCGGGTTGGGTGTTGGTGGAATAAAAGAACTGAACATGGGCCTTATAGCCGAATGGTGGCGACGATATAAAAATTCCAACTCTCAAGTGTGGGCTAAATTGATTTTAGCAATCCACAATGGCGATACAAGTGGAAATGTAATTCATGCCAAGAAAGTGGTTAATTGTTTGTTGATTTCCATGGCATCAGTTAATAAAGAATTCATCAAAATTGGTTTGTAAAGTTGGGAAAGGAGACAAAATTTTGTTGTGGTCCGATAAGTGGGTTAGGAAGGGGCACAATGCTTTGAGCAGTCTGTGTTTTGTGTATGTTTAATTGTTCTCTTTTTCCTTTTGTATGGTTCCTTGGGGTTTTGTTCTGTTGTAGGTGCTGTTTGTTTTTTCTGCACGAAAACCTCTTCTGCTGCAGGCCACATCTGCAGGCATCTGCAGGAGAAGAGGTGGACCAAATGTCTTCAGTCTGCAAGGAGAAGAGTGTTTGTTTTTTTATATAAAACCTCTTCTTCTAGACACACACCACACAACATCTGCACCTCCACTCTCTCTCTAGCCACCGCCATCATCACCACCGCCAGCACTTCACCACCGCCATCAGCACCACCGCCATCAGCACCTCCGCCATCAGCACCTCCGCCATCATCACCTCCACTCTCTCTCTACTCTCTCTCTAGCCACCGCCATCATCACCACCGCCTTCATCACCACCGCCATCATCACCTCCGCCTTCACACCTGGCCGGAGCCTGCAACGAATCGATTTAGGGTTTTCGATTTTAGGGTTTTCGATTTGGGGGTTTTGTTTGTGATGTTGTTGATGATGATGATTTGGGGTTCGATTTGATGATTTGGGGGTTCGATTTGATGATTTGGGGTTCGATTTGATGATTTGGGGGTTCGATTTGGGGTCGGAGCAGGGCGGAGCAGTGGCAGAGCAGTGGCGGAGGTGGAGGTGGTGGCGGAGCAGTGGCGGAGCAGTGTCGGAGGTGGAGGTGGTGGCGGAGCAGTGGCGGAGCAGTGTCGGAGCAGTGTCGGAGGTGAAGGTGGTGCCAAGAAGAGGTAAACCTCTGCTTGGAGAAGCTTACCTCTCATCACTTCCCCAAGAAGAGGTTGGGGAGAGGTAAAAAGCACTTCACGAAAAAAAAAACAAACACTCTTCTGAGGCTAAACCTCTTCCCGCGTCTGCACGGTGCAGACAGAAGAGGCCAGGAAGCTCTTCTTCCAAAAAACAAACACCACCGTAGTCTTTGGTAGCTTCCTAAGGCCGTTGTTGTACTTCCTTTCTTGGTAAATAAGATGGTGATGCGTGTGAAGTGTGTATATAAGTTTAAGTATATTTTAAGCCATTTTACACTTTTTAGCCAAGTTTTAAATTTATAAAACACGATATTTACTAACACTAAACACACATATGGGCAAGTGCACCCATCGTGAGCGTAGTATAGTGTTGGTAAGATACCGAGGTCGTCCAAGGACACAAGAGCTTTTAGTACCGGTTTATCCTCAACGTCTAATCAAATCAAAAGTTTAGAAAAAAGTTTTAAACTAAGAAAAATAAAAACTAACTAAAATGCTGAAAAATAAAATAAAAGAAAAACAGATAGACAAGATGAATCACTTGGCTCCGACTCGTGTTTAGTGTAACCTTTGATTATTTCCGCACTTTTGCACTATTTAAGAGATCATCATAGTTATTGTAGTAGGCCCCTCTTTTGAAGGTGACGTTACCCTCAACCCAGTAGTTTGAGTCAGCAAGGATACAATCCTAAAGGGTTGGATTATTGAAAGATAATTAATTAAGTTATTAATGCGTATTGTGGTAGGCCCCTCTTTTGAAGGTGACGTTACCCTCGGCTAAGTAGTCTGAGTCAGCAGGGATACAGTCCTAAGTAGCCGGGTTAAAGTATTAATAGTAGCTTACATATGAGGGGATCAAAGAGTTTGGACCCCCGCCATCCAATACCGGTGGGTATTGAAGGAGGTCCTACTAAATTTGACCCAGGTCCTTGCAAGATCTATACACTGAACAAGGCAAGACTCTTAACAAACCGTTCCCTTAACCCCCGACCAGGTAGCCAAGATACCTCCATATAGACCGTGGAGATATGAATGGTGAAAATATTTTATTTTATATAGACAGTAAAATAATGCCAAGACACCACGAACAAACGATAAGGAAGAATCACCTTCAACATAAGAAACTAGTTATTAAAGTCATTAATACATAACCAAGTAAAAAGTGCGAAAAGATCAAAAATAAAAAGTATTACACTAGACACTTGTCTTCACCAAGTGATGTAAGAGACTTAGGCAAACATGGCCTTTGATTGTCAAGAACTCTTACGATCAATCTTGGATCCTGAGACGACTCACACACTCTATGATGGACAATGGATGATGGTGGTGGATGATGGTGTTATGATGGTGGTGGGTGGTGGGTGAAGTGTGAGAGAGATAGTGTGCCATGGGATGGTTTGCAAATGAGTCAAGCACCCCTATTTATAGCCTGAACAGTAGCTCGGGCATGGCCCCGTGTCCAATGGGCACGGCCCCGTGTCCATCCTCTTCTCTGTCTTCATTAATTGCAGTTTGCCTGCATTAGTTGACCACGCCCCCGTGTCCACTGGGCACGCCCCCGTGTACAGAAGCATATCTGTACTTTCAAGATTTGCTTGGATTCTGCGAATCTTATAGTTGACCACGGCTGCGTGTCCGCTGAGCACGACCCCGTGGTGGGTGATAGAAGCTTCTATAGCTTTGTCTTTTATGCTGGCACTTGGGCACGCCCCCGTGTTCACTGAGCACGGGGCGTGTTCAGCCTTCTGTTCTCTTGTTTTGCTTGGGAAGATGCTGTCGGGGAGGTCGGACATGCCACGTTTGTTCCTTTTCTTGTATTTATGTTAGATTTAGCTGCCTTTTTGCTTCTTTTGTTGATTTGAGCTCATTTAATCCTGAAAATACAAAAGGAAGACAAAAGCACACTTTTTCCAATATTAGTACTAAAAAAGGGTTAGTTTTATGCCACAATTGATGTAATTTATATGTTGCATTTTGCACACATCAAATACCCCTACACTTGAATCTTTGCTTGTCCTCAAGCAAAACTCTTTATAATGTGGCTTTACACTTCCAAATGAAATGGGTAGAAGAGAAGGTTTTTGGGCTTGTCGTAGAGTGTCAGGATTTCCAAGATTCTTTATTAAGTTTTATTTTTTATTTATTTACAATCCTATTTGTCATGATTTATTTAAAACTTTACATAAGATAAATTATTTATTAGGGCATAACATGCCTTTTTAAAATTCCATTTATATACAAGTTCACATACCTCACGGGGGATCACTCAACACTCGGCCGAATATGTATAGTGAATCACTCGAGAGCGGCATGGAACTTACTCCTACCATAAGCTTGCCAAGCAATCAATCCTCCTCCTTTTTAACTATATACCTTTGTGAATATCAAGAGGACTTTTGGGGTGAAGGGTTAGGCTTGGGTTAAAGGTAGGTGGTTGGGTTAGTGGTTAGTAGAAAAGGGCGAAAAGCGTAAAAATCATCGGTTTTCGTAAGACTTTTTATTTTTGCACTTTTTATTTTGATGAAGCTATTATACAAACAAAGTTATTTTCGATGAACTTGCTTGTTTATTTCTTTTGCTTCATCATCAACATTTTTTTTTTGAAAACTCATAAGAAAAACCAAACTTGTTACTAAAACAAAGGGTTAAAAATAAAAAAAGTTTTGGTGGGTGAAAGGGTGTTTGGTTTGGGTTAAGAAATGAAAAGGTTTAGGCTCAAAGGGGTTAACTAGGGGGATTTTGGGTAGGTGGTAAAAAAAAAGAAAAATAATGGTGTAGAAATAAAAAGGGTTAGTCCTAATGCCTCCATCATTTACTTACTCGGGTTTAAGTTGGTAAGGACCGGGAATGTATCGTCGTGGCAAGTTCTAGAGTCGTAAGAACCAAGCGGCTATTCACACAAGAAACGAAAAATGAGCATTTAGTTTAAAGATATGTATTTGTATGCTCAATAAAGGCTCAAAACTCACTTTTGTGGGAATGAGTTTTTTATGTGATCAAGTATATATAATCAAATTTTAATTAAGCTTGTCATGCCTTTTCATAATTTTCTTATGTTGGTTCTTTTTATCATGACGCTATCGGTTGTAAATTTGTAAAAATATAACCTTTTTAGAACTTGAAATTCCCAAGTTAAACATAGACAAGTAAAAAAAATTGAAATTTTTTGAAAAAAATTTGGGGTGATTAGCGGTTCCAATAGAGTTTTGTGTAAGGCTTGTAATTAGGACTTGCAAGATTCAAAGTTTTAGCATCCCCCTCACACTTAAATTACACATTGTCCTCAATGTGTCCCAAAAATAAGTTTTTAGGTTGATTGAATGTGTAAAAAGGTGTGAAAAAGCAAAATTTTATTTTACTGGGCGTCTGGACACGGCCCCGTGGTGTCCGGGCACGGCCCCGTGTTCAGGTGCCAGTAACAGAAGTGAATAAAGAGAAACAGAAACCTGGGCACGGGGGCGTGTTGGGTGAACATGGCCCGTGTCCAGTTTACCTGAACTGGGCATTTTCTGCAGACTGTGTAGCACGGGGCCGTGTTAGGCGGACACGACCTGTGCTGAACTTGCTGTAATGAAGAAAATTTCATCGGATGGCCCTGTTTTCGTGCATGGGGTGCTGGTCCAAGTTTCCCTTGTTATCCTTCACCATCCTGAGTGTGTTTTATTCATTACAACATCATCCAAACACCGAATTAACTAAAACCATCATTCATTAAGTCATAGAGAGAATTACATAATAATCATAAAGGTTAAAATTCTAGATAATTAGGTCAAAGAAACACAAGAAATCTAAACCAAGAAGTTATAGCCTACTACTTATTCTATTAGCAAAATTTCCGAAAAGATAATTCCCTCGGTTAGATGCGGCTTGAAAAACTTCTTTCTCCAGGCATGGGTCCCTCATACGTCGGCGAGCCACTCTTCTATCTCCCTAGGGAGAAGAAAGGCGGGCTCATTGGCATCGGTTTGAGGGGATGCAACCTCCACCGGGACTTCTTGTAGATCTTTAAGAGGAGGTTCCCTGGAATGTCGTCCCAACCGGTAGGATTGTTGATTCCAAGTGCTAGGTTCCAATCCTCTTGAGGGAGGATTGGTTCCATGGGAGGTGTCACAAGAATGTTCAACCTTTGGTGCAAGAGGTTGATTTCTTGAAAATTGTTTTCCAACCCCACCGTAAGATAATTTATACGGTCTATTAGGATCTCCTCTACCGAAGTCATCTCGTCAAGAGCTTCACGCAATGGCATTACGTAACGTACGAGAGTTGCTTCAATCAATGACCTTCTTTCCCTTCGACTGTTTCTGGAGTGCGCAGAAGAGGTTCCATTGTTTTGACTAGACATTCTACGAAAACAAACCAAAAATAGTTCATTTTAATGAAACAGTACGCCAGACACGGCCCCGTTCTCAATGAGCACGGCCCCGTGTTCAACTTTCTGCAGATTTTTGGAACAAGGAATCTTGGAGTTTCAAATTATTTTTCCAACTTATGAAGCATTTTTTAGCAGAAATAACTTAAAACAATGTTGGACCACTTATTTTTAACAAGATTCCTTGAACAAAAACCTAATAACCATCACAATAAAGCTTGGAGTCATGGTGATCTCAAGCTTTAATGGAGGTGTTGATGCAAGAAAGATGAAGAAGAAGACAATGGATATAAGAGGAAAGGACAAGATGTTTGTTAGAACCTTCTTTTAGAAAATACCTAGGATGGTAGGTGAGAAGATCCTTTCAAATCTCTGTCCCTGGATGATCCAAATGTGCAGGATTCTTGGCTGCATTTATAGAAAACGACAGCATGCTGGACACGGCCCCGTGTCGACTGAACACGGCCCCGTGTGCAGGCAAGATCCTGAAATATTTTGTCCGTATTCTGACAAAAAGTCAGAAAGGAATCTTTTGGTGGACACAAGGTCGTGTTGACCTGGGCACGGCCCCGTGTCGAAAGGTTGTTTTATGAAGTTTGTCAATTTCTAAGGAACTTATCCGGATCGGGCGGTTCCTTACTGGATGGAACAACCCCAAAGTGCCTAAGATACCTTAATTGTTCTAGATTAAGACGAGAACGCAAGAGGTTGTCGGTGAGGGTGATTCCTATGCTATATGTAGGTGGACAAGTCCAACCCTTTCCCGGGCTCTCGTTAAAGAAGGTGTATGCCGAATCGCTCAGGTCTATGTATGCATCGAACGAAGTCGATGGGGAGTCCTTCACGGCACAATCGACACAGGGACGACTATCGCTCAAGTCTTCACTAGAGTTAGAGGTAACATCGGGAACAACGGAGTTGTTTTTATTTGAATGCGATCCCAACAATTCTTCTTGGTTATCGTCTTGAGATAAATTATTGAAATATATCCTAAGTTCTTCTAACCAATTAAGAATTAGATCTTCCAGTTGAAATAGTTCATCAAGAAGCATTTCTCCTAGAAGATCCGGTTGAGAGCATTCGAGGGAGAGATAGGGATTATTTTTACTTTCTCCCCTCTTAAGGCTACATGAAAACAGTGGGTCTATATAGTGGGGCTTATAATTTAGAAAATAACATTCTAATTCTTTATGGGAACCACCACATATTTGACACCACGTACCATAAGAGTGCCGAAAGTAAAAAATACCAGTATCACTCATATTTGTGTCAGAAATTACCAACCGTCGGGATTTTACGGTTCTGTTTTCAGTAACTGAATCTTGGGCACGGGGCGTGTTGAGTGGGCACGGCCCCGTGTTCAGCTTACTGTCTGACTTAAAACAGGATTGGCAGTTCCAATGTTTGGGCACGGGGCGTGTTCGCAGGCACGACCCGTGCTGAGTTCTGCAGAAGCTGAAAAACTACGAAAAATCCTAAAAAAAAAACAGAAAAATTAGAAAAAAACGATTAGGCCGTTGATTCCTAACTTTCTTAAAATCCTTGTGTCCCCGGCAACGACGCCAAAAACTTGATGCGTGTGAAGTGTGTATATAAGTTTAAGTATATTTTAAGCCCTTTTACACTTTTTAGCCAAGTTTTAAATTTATAAAACACGATATTTACTAACACTAGACACACATATGGGCAAGTGCACCCATCGTGAGCGTAGTATAGTGTTGGTAAGATACCGAGGTCGTCCAAGGACACAAGAGCTTTTAGTACCGGTTTATCCTCAACGTCTAATCAAATCAAAAGTTTAGATAAAGGTTTTAAACTAAGAAAAATAAAAACTAACTAAAATGCTGACAAATAAAATAAAAGAAAAACAGATAGACAAGATGAATCACTTGGCTCCGACTCGTGTTTAGTGTAACATTTGATTATTTCCGCACTTTTGCACTATTTAAGAGATTATCTTAGTTATTGTAGTAGGCCACTCTTTTGAAGGTGACGTTACCCTCAACCCAGTAGTTTGAGTCAGCAAGGATACAATCCTAAAGGGTCGGATTATTGAAAGATAATTAATTAAGTTATTAATGCGTATTGTGTAGGCCCCTCTTTTGAAGGTGACGTTACCCTCGGCTAAGTAGTCTGAGTTAGCAGGGATACAATCCTAAGTAGCCGGGTTAAAGTATTAATAGTAGCTTACATATGAGGGGATCAAAGAGTTTGGACGCCCGCCATCCAATACCGGTGGGTATTGAAGGAGGTCCTACTAAATTTGACCCAGGTTCTTGCAGGATCTATACACTGAACAAGGCAAGACTCTTAACAAACCGTTCCCTTAACCCCCGACCAGGTAGCCAAGATACCTCCATATAGACCGTGGAGATATGAATGGTGAAAATCTTTTATTTTATATAGACAGTAAAATAATGCCAAGACACCACGAACAAACGATAAGGAAGAATCACCTTCAACATAAGAAACTAGTTATTAAAGTCATTAATACATAACCAAGTAAAAAGTGCGAAAAGATTAAAAATAAAAAGTATTACACTAGACACTTGTCTTCACCAAGTGATGTAAGAGACTTAGGCAAACATGGCCTTTGATTGTCAAGAACTCTTACGATCAATCTTGGATCCCGAGACGACGCACACACTCTATGATGGACAATGGATGATGGTGGTGGATGATGGTGTTATGATGGATGGTGGTGGGTGGTGGGTGAAGTGTGAGAGAGGTGGTGTGCCAAGTCATAGTTTGCAAATGAGCCAAGTACCCCTATTTATAGCCTGAATAGTAGCTCGGGCACGGCCCCGTGTCCATCCTCTTCTCTGTCTTCATTAATTGCAGTTTGTCTGCATTAGTTGACCACGCCCCCGTGTCCACTGGGCACGCCCCCGTGTGCAGAAGCATATCTGTACTATCAAGATTTGCCTGGATTCTGCAAATCTTATAGTTGACCACGGCCCCGTGTCCGCTGAGCACGACCCCGTGGTGGGCGATAGAAGCTTCTATAGCTTTGTCTTTTATGCTGGCTGATGTGTGCAAAATGCAACATATAAATTACATCAATTGTGGCATAAAACTAACCATTTTTTAGTACTAATGTTGGAAAAAGTGTGCTTTTGTCTTCCTTTTGTATTTTCAGGATTAAATGAGCTCAAATTAACAAAAGAAGCAAAAAGACAGCAAAATCTAACATAAATACAAGAAAAGGAACAAACGTGACATGCCCGACCCCACGACAGCATCTTCCCAAGCAAAACAAGAAGATAGAAGACTGAACACGCCCCGTGCTCAGCCAGCACGGCGGCGTGCCCAAGTGTCAGCAGAAAAGAAAAAGTGGTAGAAGCTTCTATTGCCCACCACGGGGCCGTGCTCAGCGGGCACGGGGCTGTGGTCAACTATAAGATTCACAGAATCCATGCAAATCTTCATAGTACAGATATGCTTCTGCACACGGGGTCGTGCTCAGCGGACACGGGGGGCGTGGTTAACTAATACAGACAAGCTGCAATAAATGAAGAAAGAGAAGGATGTGGACACGGGGCCGTGCCCGAGCTTCTGTTTAGCCTATAAATAGGAGTGCTTGGCTCAAGCTCAAACCATCCCTTGGCACACCACCTCTCTCTCACTTCACCCACCACCCACCACCATTATAACACCATCATCCACCACCATCATCCATTGTCCATCATAGAGTGTGTAAGTTGTCTCGGGATCCAAGATTGATCGTAAGAGTTCTTGACAATCAAGGCCATGTTTGCCTAATTCTCTTACATCACTTGGTGAAGACAAAGTGTTTAGTGTAATACTTTTTATTTTTAATCTTTTCGCACTTTTTAATTGGTTATGTATTAATGACTTTAATAACTAGTTTCTTATGTTGAAGGTGATTCTTCCTTATCGTTTGTCCGTGGTGTCTTGGCATTATTTTACTGTCTGTATAAAATAAAAGATTTTCACCATTCATATCTCCACGGTCTATATGGAGGTATGTTGGCTACCTGGTCGGGGGTTAAGGGAACGGTTTGGTAAGAGTCTTGCCGTTGTTCAGCGTTTAGAGATCCTGCAAGGGACCTGGGTCAAATTTAGTAGGACCACCTTCAATACTTAACGGTATTGGATGGCGGGGGTCCAAACTCTTTGATCCCCTCATAAGTTAAACTACTATTAATACTATAACCCGGCTACTTAGGACTGTATCCTTGCTGACTCAGACTACTTAGCCGAGGGTAACGTCACCTTCAAAAGAGGGGCCTACCATACTTTGCATTAATAACTTAATTAATTATCTTTCAATAATCCGACCCTTTAGGATTGTATCCTTGCTGACTCAAACTACTGGGTTGAGGGTAACGTCACCTCCAAAAGAGGGGCCTACTACAATAACTAAGATAATATCTTAAATAGTGCAAAAGTGCGGAAATAATCAAAGGTTACACTATACACGAGTCGGAACCAAGTGATTCATCTTGTCTATCTGTTTTTGTTTTTATTTTTATTTTTCAGCATTTTAGTTAATTTTTATTTTCTTAGTTTAAAACATTTTTCTAAACTTTTGATTTGATTAGACGTTGAGGATAAACCGGTACTAAAAGCTCTTGTGTCCTTGGATGACCTCAGTATCTTTCCAACACTATACTACGCTAATGATGGGTGCACTTGCCCATATGTGTGTTTAGTGTTAGTAAATATCGTGTTTTATAAATTTAAAACTTGGCTAAAAAGTGTTAAAAAGGGCTTAATAAATATATTAAAAACTAACGACACTTCACACGCATCAAGTTTTTGGCGCCGCTGCCGGGGACACAAGGATTTTAAGAAAGCTTAAAATCAACGGCCTAATCAGTTTTTCAAAACCTTTTCAAAACGCGCGCACATTTTTCTGCATTTTAGTTTAGTTTTGCATTTACAGTAACCTGAACACGGGCCGTGCTCACTGAACACGGGGCCGTGCTGCACATTTTTCATAAAACACCCAGTAACAGAAGCTGAACATGGGGCCGTGCTCACTGAACACGCCCCCGTGCTCAACGAAATCAGTAACTTTAATTAAAACGCCCAGATACAGATTCTGTACACGGGGCCGTGCTCACTGAACACGGGGCCTTGTCCAGCCTCTGTTTTCGTTTTTATTTTTGTTTTCTGATCTCGAGACTTGGTTGTGGTCTGCTGAGTGATTCTCATGGATCAATACTTAGGAGGTTACAACTACACCTATGAGGAGGATGATTATAGGAGTAACTATTGCACTAATTGTAGTAATCCGCACTCGGTTCAATATAATCACTCATATCAACCATCCAATTCATACACCTACTATAAGGAGCCCAGGTACGAGCCATCAACTTCATACACATCCTATGAAGACCAAAGGTATGAACCTCCTCCCTTATACTCATATTTTGATGAACCAAGGTATGAGCCTTCTTACTCATACTTTGAGGAACCAAGATATGAGCCACCACCTTCGTATGCCTACTATGAGGAACCATGGCGTGAACAACCCACCTCATACGAGTATTATGAAGAACAAAATTACGACCCTTATCCATCATATGCTTACAATGAAGAACAATGGTGTGAACCATCTACTTCATATGGGTATTATGAGGAATAAAGGATCGAACAACCGGATTCAAGCTTTGAAAATCCCGATCCTTTTTCTATAACCGAAGTGACCGATAGGATATTAGAACACCTTAGAGTTATCGATCGCTATATAAAAGAATCTTGCGCAAGGGAAGAGGAGTTCCGCGCAAGAGAAGAATTAAATAAAGAAGAGATAACCGAAAGTGTAAAAATGGAAGAACAAATAAGTGAAGAACCGACACATGAGTTAAACAACGAAAAAGGTGAGTCCGACAACGTTAGAATTCAAGAAGAGTCTAATTTTGAAGAAATTAATCTCTTGTCACCTTCTTTTGAAAACCATTGTTTAGTTCCCACTCATGCTAAGTTTTTAAAAGAGTTAAACACTAACACTTAAATTGACGAAACGGTAAGTGTTAAGTTAACTATTGATCAAACCTCGCTAATAAAAGAAGACCCATTTGGTCGAAAACCGGTGATCGTAATTGCTTAATTTGATGTTTTTACACAAGTTTTAGTTTCGAATGGTCTACTTTTGATTAGATATGTGTTTTGCAGGTCTAGCAGAGTTTAAGGAGCTTTTCGGGAGCTTTACGGGTCACCGGAGCGAAAACGGAACCACCGGAACGCGAAACGGGTTAACCGGACTTGAGAAATGGAAAAAACAGAAAGTTGGGAATCTGGGCACCGTCGCCGACGCCCATAAGGGTCGTCGCTGACGGTATGTGTAATGTGCCATCGCCTGATTTGACCGTAGACAACGTGTTAAGCCGTCGGGTCAATTTGAACATCTACACACCGTCGCCGACGGGACATCAAGCCGTCGGCGACGACTCCCCTATATGCATGTCGCGAATTTTTATTTCCTTGGTCTTGGAACAAAGGAAAATCATGATGGTCATCATTATTCGGGAGTTACACATTGTTTTTGAGTTTTGAACTTGATCTTGGAGCCTATTCTCACCATCATTCACCAACCATTCCATCATCTATCATCTCTACAACCGAATCACAATCATTCATCCCCAATTCACCATCAAAACCCTAATTCATCCAATCCATCATCCTTCTCACCATCATCATTCCATAACCCCTAATTCTCCATCATTCCTTCATCCTACAAGCTTCAAGATGACTCCATCCGCATTCCAAGCATCCGGTGATCAAGTTGCATCAACCATGAGCGGCTAATCATCTCGGTTTCACCCGCTGTAGGTAGTTGTTAATTTTAGGGTTTCAATTTGTTCTTGTTTCATCTTAGTGACAAATTGTATTTGGTTTTTGAAACTTTTGACAATAGTATTACATTTGTTACGAATTCGTGAATTGTCGAACGATGTTAAAAGTTATGACTTTGCGAAACGGTGATATGTAATTGTACGTTGTCGTTGTTAGGATTTACTTGTGTTGATTACAAAGTGTCTTTTTGTCCGTTCTTCGGGGCGTTGATAGCTAGTAGCACCTAAGTCACGGTACACTAAATCCGTTAATCGAATGCATTTGAGTTGAAACTAAAATTTGTAGAAATCCTAGGTTAACAATTACCGAAACCGGGTGTGATTCCTTTTTATCATTATTGTTCTAGTAACCATTTTTCTTGCAATCGTTAAGTAGTAGTTGTTAATCATTCACATCAATTCATTTAGTTAAAAATCATATCTCTCCATTAAACGAAAATACAAAAATACTTTAGCAAGCTTCATAAATTGTGACAATTGTTTTAATTCATTCGAATCCACACACAAATTACATACTCTTCGTGGTTCGACCCCTTACTACCACTAACACATTGTTAAGGGTAATCTGGGCTTATAAATATTATCTTTGACCGGAGCGCGACAATCCGATCAAATTTTGGCGCCGTTTCCGGGAGTGCGTGCGCTTTGTGTTTGGATATTGTTTGAATTTGCGTGATTAACTGTTTAAATTGTTTAGCTTTCTTTTTGCACTTTGTCTTTTTCCTTGTTACGCGGGTGTGTTACTTGTGTAGGATACAGGTAGTGTATGCATACGCGGAACTCCGGGAGGACTTCACCGTTAGTCTACGAACCGGAAATTGAAAGAGTAGCAAGAAGGAACCTAGCAAGCCGGTTAGAAGCAACACTCGTTTCTAAGCAAACCACCAACACACCACAACATACACCATCCATTGAAACCGATTCAATGGCGAACCAAAACTCAAACCAAAACCTTAACTCGAACCAATTCCAATACCGAAGCAACTTCAATCCCGCTCCAAATATGCAACCTATACCTCCCGAGCGACCGGTTGGTAATAACAACAATACCGGACCACCTACACCACCTTTCCAAAACCAAAATCCCAACAACAATCAAAGAACACCTCAACAACAAAACCTTCATAGACAAACCTCTTTACCCATCAACTTAGATGACCGGAATGTCAATTCCGACCGTAGGGGAAATCGTGATCGCGGCAATCCTGCAAATGAAGACCCATTCTTCAACATTGATGACTTAAGGAATGCAATCCCCGATGATGAACCGTATAGTGTTCCCGGTTATCAATCGCCGGAACATGTGAGTTTTCATACGGAAAATTCGGACGATGGGGGATACTATGACGATAGGGCTAACGATGATGAAGATTGGGGCTACGTGAATAGAGGCAACGTCTACAACGCTAGAAGGTATGATGATGAGGAATTTGGCTACCAAAATGCCAATTACGTTGGGGACGACGAATACGGTTACGGAGGTGGAAGAAATGATGGTTATGGGAACAACCGTCAACCACGAAACAATGACCAACGGAACCGGAATGATGGGTTTTATAATAACAACAACAATGCAAACCCTAATCGGATTCCTCGTTTCGTGGTAGGTGGTAACCTAAGGGATAATCGAAGAGATGATAGAAGAGGTGAAAGACGGGATAATAGAAGACCGGTATCAAGAAGTTAATGGTCCACATCGTCGTCAACGACCTCCACGGGGAGTGAATGATCGTTTTAGGCCGGTTGTCACCGAGAACGACTCACCAATCGTTTGTGAGAGGAGGATGTTTGATTGTAAACCACATTACATTAACATACTTCCTCATTTTAATGGAAGATCTAACGACGAACCGTATACACATTTGACGGAATTTTCTTCGGTTTGCAACACTATCGGGGGTCACAACTTTTCTTTAGAGGAGGTCAAACTTCGACTATTCCAATTTTCACTGAAGGATAAGGCAAAGCAATGGTTCCTCACACTTCCCGCAAATAGTATTCGCACTTGGGGAGAAATGCAACAAGCATTCCTTGATGAATACTACTCAATGGCGAAGACCGATGATGCTCGTGATGAAATTAGGTCTTTTCGCCAATTATCGGGCGAACCGTTACATGAGGCCTTTACAAGATTTAGAGAAATGATGCGAAGATGCCCTCATCATCAAATCGAGAAGTGGGAGTTGGTTAAATGCTTTGTACGGGGTCTAGATGACAATACATGGAACCGACTTGAATCCACAAGCAATGGGACACTTCTAAGCAACCATGAAGACGATGATTGGGAGTTTTTGGAACGAATGAGCAAGCGTTCGAAAGAGAAAGAATCCGCCGACCGAGCCAAGAAGCATCCCGTTTCCCGGTCACTTCCCGATCTTGATTCTAAAGATCGGATTTCTACTTTAGAGCGGGAAATGGCTCGAATGAAGAAGAAAGAAGTGAACGCGGTTCAATTTGAAGAGTGTGGTGATATTGGGCATAGAACGGAACAATGTCCAACGGGGTTGGGTGATTACACCGAGGAAGTCAATCAAGTGTATGGGGACCGAAAGCAATATGACATGAACTCCAACACTTACCATCCGGGCTTGAGAAATCACCCTAATTTCCGGTATGGTAATGCTTCAAACCAAATGAACCCGAATTTTCAATCGGGTAACCAAGGAGGTCAAGGTGGGTCTTCGTACAACAATCGTCAAGGTGGTAACCAAGGGGGTTACCAAAGGAATTACAATCAAGGGGGTAACCAAGGGCATCAAAACCGTGAAGGTAATTATCAAAGAGGTTACAACCAAGGCGGAAATGGGAGTAATGCTTCAAACTCTCAAGGTGATGACTCAACCAATTCGAAATTTGATGCTATTATGAATGCTATCAATCATTCAAATCAAGAGATGAAGAAAGAGTTTGAGGTACGAGATAAATCCCATAAGGCGTTGGAGAAGCAAGTAGGGCAACTTGCTCAAGAGATGACTCAAATTCGCGGAAGTGGAGGAGGACTTCCAAGCGACACCACGGTGAACCCTAAGCATCAAGGGTCGAACTCAAGGAACACGCGTGAGGTACCAATAAATAAAATTTCCTTACGTAGTGGTCGAGTCATAGATAGTGGTGTCGAGCCACCACCACCCGAGTTTGTTGAAGGGGTGGTGGAAGATGCGAGTGATGATGAAGGTAAAAATGGTCAAACGGGTCCAAAGAAAAATGATGTTAAAATTAATAATACTACACCCGTTGTGACCATTCCCGTCCCAAAAGCTAAGGAAAAGGGTGTGGAGGTTAATACCGCCCCTTATCCCGAAGCCTTGTTGGGACCATCTAAGAAAGTAGTAAACAAACGAGGCCCGCAACAAGAAGAGATGTGGGAAATTTTTAAACAAGTCAAAATCAACTTACCACTCTTAGATGCAATTAAGCAAGTACCTTCATATGCTAAATACTTGAAAGATTTATGCACACAAAAGCGAACTCACAAGTTTCCTAAGAAACTTGATTTAACCGAAAATGTGAGTTCGATTCTTTCGGGTGCACTTCCACCAAAACTTCAAGATCCGGGGGCGCCCATTATTTCAATACAAGTTGGGGAATTCAAAATGACACGGGCACTTTTGGATCTTGGGGCAAGTGTGAGTATCTTGCCGGGTAGTTTATATGACCAATATGATTTTGGTCCACTTCAAGGTCGAACACCACCGTGGTGTTAGCCGACTTAACCCCTAAACTACCCCGTGGGATAGTCACGGATGTAATAGTCAAGGTCGAGGACTTTTACTATCCGGTGGACTTTCTTGTATTAGATTATGTCTCTTTGGACCGAACCAAGCAACCAACGGTGATCCTCGGTCGACCATTTTTGGCAACATCGAATGCCCAAATTAATTGCAAATCGGGCACGGTCGACATGACTTTTGGTAACCGTCGGTTGCGGTTAAATGTATTTTCGGGATTAACGGATCCTCTAGTTAGCGATGAATGCTACATGGCGGACATTGTTGACGAGTGTATACCTCTATGTGACACTAGTGTCGAAGAGGAAAACACAATAGAGGAATGTTTCATGTTTGACAGGTTGCAAGGAGAAACAAATCAGAGCATGGATGAAGAGATGAAAGAATTGGAGGTTATGGCGGCAAAAGAAGGAAGGCCCACTTGGACGCATCAAGTGGAAAGTCTTCCGGAAAGCATCGACATGAAGTTGAAGCCGTCATTGGAAGAACCTCCGGTACTAGAGTTGAAGGTGCTACCCAAGCATCTTAAATATGCTTATGTGGGTGAAGGTAGCACGCTCCCGGTAATTATTGCATCCAATTTGACCGGGGAGCAAGAAGAGAAGTTGATGAAAATTTTGGTCACTCATAGAGCCGCTATCGGGTGGACTATTGCAGATTTGAAGGGAATTAGTCCCTCGGTAGTGATGCACAAGATCATCACTGAAGATGGCATGAATCCTTCTCGTGACACGCAACAGAGATTAAATCCAAACATGTGAGAAGTTGTCAAGAAGGAGGTATTGAAGTGGCTAGATGCGGGTATTATATACCCTATCTCGGATAGCCAATGGGTGAGCCCGACACAAACAGTTCCGAAGAAGGCGGGTATTCAAGTCGTCACAAATGACGCAGGTGAAGAGGTCGCCACTCGGCCGGTAACCGGGTGGCGTATTTGTATTGACTATAGGAAGTTAAATGCTGCAACTTCCAAAGATCATTTCCCTTTACCATTTATTGACCAAATTGTTGAGAAATTGGCCGGACAAAAATTTTATTGTTTTCTGGATGGTTATTCCGGATACAATCAAATTGCTATACATCCGGAAGACCAAGCAAATACTACTTTTACTTGTCCATACGGTACTTTCGCATTTAGGCGAATGCCCTTTGGACTTTGTAATGCCCCCGCCACCTTTCAAAGGTGTATGACGAGTATCTTTTCAGATATGGTGGGGGAGTCTTTGGAAATCTTCATGGATGATTTCTCAATATTTGGTCCGTCATTTGATACATGCCTTGACCAACTCGAAAAAGTTTTGCAAAGATGTGTTGAGAAAAATCTGGTTTTGAGTTGGGAAAAGAGCCATTTTATGGTTCAAGAAGGGATTGTGTTGGGGCATGTCGTCTCGAGTCGTGGGATTGAGGTGGATAGAGCAAAGGTGCAAGTCATATCCACTTTGCCTTATCCTACAAGTGTTAAGGGTGTTCGGTCATTTTTGGGACACGCGGGGTTTTATAGGAGGTTCATAAAAGGCTTTAGTGATATAACAAAACCCCTATGCAATTTGTTGCTAAAAGATAAAACATTTGATTTTGATAAAAATTGCCAAAACGCCTTTAACATTTTGAAGAAAAAATTGGTAGAGGCCCCAATCTTGCAATCACCGAATTGGTCTTTACCATTCGAAATTATGTGTGATGCAAGTGATTACGCGGTGGGGGCCGTATTGGGTCAAAGGGTAGACAAGAAACCGGTTGCCATTTACTACGCAAGTAAGACTCTCTCGGATGCACAATTAAATTATACAACTACCGAGAAAGAGCTACTTGCGGTGGTATATGCATTGGACAAATTTCGTGCTTACATATGGGGTACTAAGGTCATTGTTTATTCTGACCATTCTGCAGTTAGGTATCTCATGGACAAGAAGGATGCGAAGCCGAGGTTAATCCGATGGGTTCTCTTGCTACAAGAGTTCGATTTGGAGATACGGGACAAAAAGGGTACCGAAAATGTTGTGGCGGACCATTTGTCCCGGTTGATGGTTGAAGAAGATCCTACAACTGTAGAGATCAATGAGTCTTTCCCAGATGAGCACATAATGAAATTAGATAAATTGCCATGGTATGCTAACATTGTCAATTATCTTGTTACAGGTGATATGCCAGCACATTGGGATAGACGGAAGAGGCAACACTTCATGTCCCAAATCAAGTACTATCGGTTGGAAGAACCGCACTTGTGGAAGGAATGTGCGGATCAAGTGACAAGAAGATGCATAGATGACGAAGAGATTCCAAGCGTGTTGCAGCATCTACATTCATTTGCGTGTGGTGGCCATTTTAGTGGCCACAAAACGGGTCATAAAGTGTTAAATAGTGGTCTTTATTGGCCAACTATTTTTAAAGATGCTAATGAGTTTTCAAAGAATTGCATAGAGTGCCAGAAAATAGGGGTATTTCAAAAAGAGATGAGATGCCCATGCAACCAATCCTTGTATTCGATGTTTTCGATGTTTGGGGTATTGATTTCATGGGCCCATTCCCCAATTCCTATGGCAATTTGTATATCTTGGTGGCCGTTGACTATGTGTCAAAGTGGGTTGAAGCAATAGCCACCAAGACGAACGACCATTCCGTAGTGTGTAATTTTGTTCAAACCAATATTTTCTCAAGGTTTGGGATTCCTCGTGTCATCATAAGTGATGGAGGATCTCATTTAAAAAATTTTCGGTTTGGAAAACTTCTAAAACGGTTTGGTGTTGACCATAGGATTGCTACCCCCTATCACCCGCAAACAAGCGGGCAAGTTGAGGTGTCAAATAGGCAAATCAAAGAGATTTTGCAAAAGACCGTGCGGGCGGACCGTAAGGATTGGTCAATTAAATTGAACGATGCTTTATGGGCCTACCGTACGGCACATAAGACACCTATTGGCACTACACCTTACCGGTTGGTTTACGGTAAACATTGTCATTTACCGGTTGAACTTGTGCATAAATCGTTATGGGCTATCAAAGAGGTTAATGTTCAATATGATGATGCAGGTAAGGAAAGGAAACCTAAGCTATGTGAGTTGGAGGAGCTACGGGAAATGACATATGAATGCGCGTCCAACTACAAGGATGGAATGAAGAAAGCGCATGATGCCAAGTTGAGAAAGAAAGAGTTCGAGGTTGGTCAAAAGGTGTGGCTTTACAATTCAAAGCTCAAGTTCTTTCCCGGAAAGCTCCGGAGCAAATGGATGGGACCCTATGTGATCACCCGGGTCGGACAATTAGGTGATGTTACCATCGAGGACCCGAAGGATGGGATACGACAAACGGTAAATGGTCATCGGCTAAAACCGTTTCTTGATGGTAACGAGAAGGTAGAGGAAAGCAAGGAATCGGTGAGCTTCGTGGTAAGCATCCCGGTTTATGAGGTCGAATGAAAAGGACCGGTAACAAATTTTGTAAAGTTATGTACCATCTATTTAATTGTTTGAGTGTTTTTGTGTTTAATCGTTTTTGTCTCGTACTAATCCTCTTGATTGTGTGAAGTTCGGATATCATGAATAGGTTTTGAAGACAAAAAGGTATGTTTTAAGACTTATTTGTGTGTATTAGGGACAATACACGACTTTTCGGGGGGTGGTAGGGCCGTTAACGGAACGGTTTCCGCGTTTTTAAAAATTTAACTTATAAAAAATCACAAAAAGATTTTTAATAATTTTTAGGAATTTTTATTGTACATAGTCCCTTTATTAAAAGTTCATAAAAATCCTCCTATTTTTTATCAAAAAAAAAAATAAAAATTGAAAATCCAAGAACCGTCGCCGACGGTTGTATTCCTCGTCGCCTACGGGGCTTAAAAACCCTCCGTCGCCCGAAAAATCCCCGTAGACAGCAACATAAGCCGTCGCCCACTTTACCTATTTCCCGAGTCCGTCGCCAACGACATGTGTGCCCGTCGCTGACGGTACCTGCATAATCAGCCGACGCTGATATTGGTTCCACACCAAGGCTCGAACCCAAACTCCTTTGACACTTGTAAAATTCGTTCCAAACATGGTTTTAACCATACAAAAGTCTGGAAAACCTTATCACATGCCCACATAACTTCATTTAGCAGATTCATACGTTCTAACTTCCTCTCTTGCAACCCATCTTCTTCCCCAACTTCTCTCTAGAACCCTAATTCTTCTTTCACTCATAACTTTCTCAATTCTCCACTAAATCTGTTGATTCTAGAGTCTATCTTGAGTGGTTTTTCAAGAGGAACAAAACCCCCATAACGGTTTCCATCAATTCTTGCTCTTTTGCAAGATTTTTGGGCGTGAGTTTTTAGGGTTTTGAAGAGTGTTCATCCAAGATTCTTATTTTACATTTTTCTTTAGTTCTTCTTGTCAATCTTCACCAAAGGTATGAACTTTCACTTAATTTATGCATGATTTTCATATGTGTTGTTGATTTCTTCCGAAATTTTAAACTTATTGTTTAAGAGTAGGTTGTTTATCACAATGTAGGATGTGTTAGCCTAAATTTTAGGGTGTTTGTTTGATTTGGGTGGGATTTGAGCATGCTTTAGCTTTAGTGATGTGATTACACTAAAATTTTGGCATGATTGAACATAGTAGTGATGTTGAACATTGTTGAAACCATGATTTTCTTTTGAAAATTCTTAGGATTAAACATGTTTAGTTGATATAGATGATAAAATGAGCGACTTTGAAAGTTTAAAAAGGCGATTTTACATCTAAAATTTAATTGAAGTTTAACATTGCATACCATGTTCAAAGTTTGAGATTGTTGAAGGTTTGGAGTGTACTAATTGTTGTTGTCTTTGTCTTGTGATTGTAGCCATGCTCCGAGGAAGTAAGAAAGCAAAGACCGCCGGTCAAGGTTCATCTTCGGGAGCCGGTTCGGGCTCCGGGGTATATCAAAGACGTTGGGAACAACTAAGTAATGTA
Source organism: Helianthus tuberosus (assembly GCA_030545235.1). NCBI lineage: Eukaryota > Viridiplantae > Streptophyta > Magnoliopsida > Asterales > Asteraceae > Helianthus > Helianthus tuberosus. Next base: position 22,929 of record JARYGA010051297.1, read on the forward strand.
GTAGAGGGTGATGGGCAACTTATTAGGCAAGATTGGGATTGGGAGGAAGCAAAGAATAGTCAGTCGGCTTCGGTATGGAAAGAGGAGAAGTTGAAGGCTCTTTCCCGATACCGAAACAAGAGATTGGAAGCGAAAATGTGGAAGATGAAGATGGTTACGGGTGTTTCAAAACCCATACCCGAAAGGGCAGTTTGTGAGCGTACAGTAGATGTCGAGGAGTTTCGAAAGATCGGCATAGTGAAAAAGTTCGAAAAGATTGGTTGGGAGCGGGTGATTGACTGGTGCGATGATATTACCACCCGGGTATATTTGGGTGCTGTTTGTGAATGGCTATCTACTCTCCGTTTCGAACATTCTGATAGGCCGACTCATAGGTGGCAGTTGATCGGAAACATTGGCAAAAACCAAATGATCATATCGTTTGAGCATATTAATGCTATTGCGAGATTTGACTCGCTTGGGGTCGACGCATATGATTACTATGGTTATGATCAATTCCTGGATAATAAAAGAAACGAAGCCGATCCGCCACAAATGCTAGCATCCGTATTGACAGGTTCTGGGGGTGCGGGAGAGTCGAGAAGCGATTTGTCATTGATGGGGAAAATATTACAAGGTATCTCGTTAGAGAACATTCTGGTACGGTTCGGAGACCGTGGAACGGTGAAGGCACCCGACTGTCGGGTTTTGCATGCATTGTTATATGGGACGCCCAAGCTCTCGTGGCGTCAAATTGTTATGATCAACACATGGGATACACGGGAATCGTTTAAATGAAAGATGATTCCCTATGCAAGGTTGATTAGCGCCATGATTCTCCAACAGAATGCATTGCCTCAAGATTCACTGTGGGTGTCTAAGCCCATTGATCAGTTCAGCTTTGCCACTATGAGGCGGCATTGGAAAATAACCGTGAAAGCTTTTGGGCATCTGCACACGGTTGAAGATGAACAAGGAGATCGTTACCGATTCAATGATAAGGAGGGTGATGAAGAGGGTGACGAAGAAGAGGAAGAAGGCGATGAGGAGATGCCTGATGTTGAGGAGGAGACGGATCCTTCTGGTCCCCGGGGACCAAGGCAAAGATATAGGAGGAAGCATAGGGAGATTTCTGCCAATGTGGCAGACTTTGTGAACGAGAGGCAGATACCGTCATACCGGTTGTGGACCGGTGGAAATCAAGCGGTCTACGACAATGTGTCGGCGGGTATTGGTGAAGCAAGAGAATACCATGCTAGTAGGAGCGAATGGGAAGAGGCGCAAGGGGCGTACTCGCAGCAACAATGGGGTTTTCAAGAATCTTTCCGTGAGAGGGTGGAAAAGCAGTTGGAGGAACAGCAGCTGCAACATGCGTTACAACAGTCACAAATGGAACGCATGATACAGTTGCAAGAGGAAGAAAGGGCTCATAGACGGGCACGGGAAGAAGAGGAGGCTAGGCGCCAAATCGCACAAGGAGAGTTGGACCAACGACGATGGGGAGCGTTGGCCTTCTCTAACCAGATGGCGATTAATAACTTCAAAGTGCTCCATGACCAAGAGCGCCATCAAAGAGATTATCAAGCCGGCCTCCCATATGTTGAACATTCGGGTTGGACCGATTACCCCAACCTTCCTCATCCGCAAGGGCCATCCGATCCAACCCCTCATTGGCCCGAGGCAGTCGGCTCGAGTTTTGTTCCGATGCCATACCAACCGCCACCTCAACAAGAGTCAAGCCCGCTAGATAACTATAGGGATGTGCTTGAGGCCCTCACTGGTTATCCGTACCAGCCGAACCCGCCAGTGAACCCTAATGAGAGATATCAGTGGTAGAGGCGAGGTATGTCTTTTGTTGTTGTTGTATATTATTTTATTTTCATTATTTTTATTATTTTTATTTTGTTATTTAAATTCTCGCCTAGTTAAATGAACGTTGTGGGTGTGTTCCCTATATAACCCTCACGAGACCTCTCGTTCTTCCAAGCTATTGGGGGGTTTAAAAGGGCTTGTTGCATGAGCTAAATGCAACCGTGATTCCTACGAAAGTGAGTTAGGTTTGTTGTTGTTGTAAATTATTTTTTTTTCCACATAAATCAAAAGTGAATTACCGTATGACTTGGTAATATTCTCATAAAAGTGGTAGAACTAGGTAGCTAATAAATTTTAATGGTTGTGAGAAGCATGCTTCTACACAAGGGTTAAGATTTGCAGGTACATTATGTTCATGGGACGACCGCTTCCTTGAAGAGAAGAAGAGCACACGAGGAATGAGTTCAAAAAACCAGGTGCATACGTTTCTTTTTACTTTTGATCTTTAGATTAGCAAATAAGTGGAATGTATCTTGTAAATTATGTTTCCAGGGTGAAATTTTAGGGGAATTAGCCGTGTCACATCCCTTGTGCGTTTAATACTCTAGTTCTTACACATTGAGGACAATATGTACCTCAAGTGTGGGGATGGGGGAGTAGTAAAAATTTTAGATTTTTACCCGTACATTTAAATACTACACATTGAGGACAATGTTCACCTCAAGTGTGGGGATGGGGGAAAATTTCAAAAATTTTTCAAAAATATCTTGTTTCAAAAGCGATCTTAAAAGCACAAGTAACTAAGTCAACGAGGGATGTCACAACCCATTTGGTCTATTGTCATGGTCAAGTTCGAATTAATAGCATGACGTATATTTAGCGGGTGGTTATTTGGGAATAATCTGCCTAAGAAATTAGTCTTTTATGCATCTCACATACCATACCCTTTTAGATATGTGAGGTTTTGAGCCACTTTTATATCATAGATTACATACCTATGTTTCTTTGTTTGAGTGGACCATTAGTCATATATTGTAGAACTTGCAACTTTGGATACGTTTGAGACTATAGACCGAATACAAGCACGAGAATGATTAAGGCATTAGGTAAACCTTTTCTCTTAAAACCATTTATTTATCCTTACCCAAATAATCCCCTAGTCGCCCATTTTGAGCCTAAACCTTTCGTTTGACCACCCTATAGCCCATAACCCTTAAACCTTTTTCTTTTAAACCCGTGTGATGGAAATTCGATTATAGGAGTCGTTTTTGTATAGTTGTTCTTGTTTGTTTGCATAGATGTAAAAAAAAAGAGAAAATATTATGAAAAAGAATTGAAAATCGTTGAAGAAAAACACAAAAAGAAGTGTTGGTAGTTGTTGAATAAAAGGCAAATGTTGTTGCCTCATATTCGGTGTTTATAGTTAGTTTTGTTAGAATAATCTTTTTTAATAAAAATAGAATTTTCATCACCTTAGCCACTTTAAAATATCCTAATTCCTACCCTTCGCCTAGCCCCATTACAACCCTTCAAATCCCTTTTGACTTGTGCTTAGTATTCGTGATCAATGGTGGAGAATGATTGAGTTGCAAGCTTATACGGGTATGTGTTCTAATCGGTTTCAAGTGAATATTCTTTGTAGTGCTAATACATTATAAATACTAGCCAATTTATAAGCCGAGTGGAGAGAACATTGTGAGGGATGTGCATGAATTGTTGGTTTCACGGGCGGGTTAATCTTGGGTAACCATTTTTGTATGTGAAATCATTTTACCGTTAAATATATTGAACACTGTAAAGAGTTTGAACTTTAGCATGACATTGGACCTTAACCTTTGTCTCGGGAATGGGGAGTGTATTCGTTGTCCGACCCACGTGAAAGTGAAAAACAGATTTGCTTGAGGACAAACAAAAGACAAGTGTGGGGATGTGATACGTGGTCGAAAACCGGTGATCGTAATTGCTTAATTTGATGTTTTTACACAAGTTTTAGTTTCGAATGGTCTACTTTTGATTAGATATGTGTTTTGCAGGTCTAGCAGAGTTTAAGGAGCTTTTCGGGAGCTTTACGGGTCACCAGAGCGAAAACGGAACCACCGGGACGCGAAACGGGTTAACCGGACTTGAGAAATGGAAAAAACAAAAAAGTTGGGAATCTGGGCACCGTCGCCGACGCCCATAAGGGTCGTCGCCGACGGTATGTGTAATGTGTCGTCGCCTGATTTGACCGTAGACAGCGTGTTAAGCCGTCGGGTCAATTTGAACATCTACACACCGTCGCCGACGGGACATCAAGCCGTCGGCGACGGCTCCCCTATATGCATGTCGTGAATTTTTATTTCCTTGGTCTTGGAACGAATGAAAATCATGATGGTCATCATTATTCGGGAGTTACACATTGTTTTTGAGTTTTGAACTTGATCTTGGAGCCTATTCTCACCATCATTCACCAACCATTCCATCATCTATCATCTCTACAACCGAATCACAATCATTCATCCCCAATTCACCATCAAAACCCTAATTCATCCAATCCATCATCCTTCTCACCATCATCATTCCATAACCCCTAATTCTCCATCATTCCTTCATCCTACAAGCTTCAAGATGACTCCATCCGCATTCCAAGCATCCGGTGATCAAGTTGCATCAACCATGAGTGGCTAATCATCTCGGTTTCACCCCGGTGTAGGTAGTTGTTAATTTTAGGGTTTCAATTTGTTCTTGTTTCATCTTAGTGACAATTTGTATTTGGTTTTTGAAACTTTTGACAATAGTATTACATTTGTTACGAATTCGTGAATTGTCGAACGATGTTAAAAGTTATGACTTTGCGAAACGGTGATATGTAATTGTACGTTGTCGTTGTTAGGATTTACTTGTGTTGATTACAAAGTGTCTTTTTGTCCGTTCTTCAGGGCGTTGATAGCTAGTAGCACCTAAGTCACGGTACACTAAATCCGTTAATCGAATGCATTTGAGTTGAAACTAAAATTTGTAGAAATCCTAGGTTAACAATTACCGAAACCGGGTGTGATTCATTTTTATCATTATTGTTCTAGTAACCATTTTTCTTGCAATCGTTAAGTAGTAGTTGTTAATCATTCACATCAATTCATTTAGTTAAAAATCATATCTCTCCATTAAACGAAAATACATAAATACTTTAGCAAGCTTCATAAATTGTGACAATTGTTTTAATTCATTCGAATCCACACACAAACCACATACTCTTCATGGTTCGACCCCTTACTACCACTAACACATTGTTAAGGGTAATTTGGGCTTATAAATATTATCTTTGACCGGAGCGCGACAATCCGATCAGTGATAACTAACGAAAAAAATGAATTAATACCCACAAGAACCGTCACATGATGGAGAGTATGTATAGACTATAGACGATTAAATGAGGCAACAAGGAAAGATCACTTTCCTTTGCCCTTCATTGATCAAATGTTAGAAAGATTATCCGGTCATAAATTCTATTGTTTCTTGGATGGTTTTTCAGGATACTTTCAAATCCCGATAGCACCCGAAGACCAAGAAAAGACAACTTTCACATGTCCCTATGGAACTTTTGCTTATCGACGCATGCCGTTTGGTCTATGTAATGCCCCCGCAGCATTCCAACGTTGCATGGTAGCCATTTTCCATGACATGATAGAAAAGACAATGGAAGTCTTCATGGATGACTTTTCTATCTTTGGGGATTCATATGACCAATGCCTCGATAACCTTGAACGAATGCTATCCCGATGTGAGGAAACTAACCTCGCCCTTAACTGAGAAAAATGCCATTTCATGGTAACAGAGGGAATAGTGCTCGATCACAAAATCTCAAGCGAAGGAATGGAGGTGGATCGAGCCAAGATTGACACCATTTCTAGATTACCACCTCCATCCTCCGTTAGAGCTATCAGAAGTTTCCTAGGTCATGCTAGATTTTATAGGTAGTTTATCAAAGACTTTTCTAAAATTTCTAGGCCTCTAACAAAATTACTTGAAAAAGATGCTCCTTTCATCTTTGACAAGGATTGCAATCAAGCATTTCTAACCCTAAAGGAAATGTTAGTCAATTCACCTATCATGATAGCGCCTGATTGGAAATTTCCTTTCGAAATCATGTGTGATGCCAGTGACTTTGCAGTTGGAGCTGTCTTGGGACAAAGAAAAGAAAAGCATTTTCATCCAATTTATTATGCTAGTAAAACACTTAACGATGCACAAGAAAATTACAAAACAACTGAAAAAGAGTTACTAGCTGTGGTGTTTGCTTTTGATAAATTTCGTTCTTATCTTGTTCTTTCTAAAACTATAGTCTATACAGAGCATGCAGCCATTCGATATCTCTTCAAAAAGCAAGACGCAAAACCACGTCTGATTCGGTGGATTCTACTCCTTCAAGAATTTGATATTGAAATCAAAGACAAAAGAGGAGCAGAAAATACCGCAGCAGATCATCTTTCACGCTTAGAAGACCCAGCTTTGGAGGCAACCAGGGACGAGCAAATCAACGAAAAATTTCCAACGGAGTCCCTAGAAATGGTGGAATACAAGGAAAAAACATGGTACGCCGACTATGCTAACTACCTAGCTAGCGGTATAGTCGCTAAGGGTTGGCCACATCATCAAAGAAAAAATTCTTTGCCAATGTGAAACACTATTTTTGGGAAGATCCATATCTTTTCAAAATGTGTGCCGACCAACTCATCCGATGATGCGTACATGGTAGTGAAGCACGAAGAATTCTCCGCCATTGTCATGAAGGTCCATACGGAGGGCATCATGGTGCCGCTAGTACCGCTAGTACCGCACGAAAGGTATTTGATTCAGGATTTTATTGGCCGACCATTTACAAAGACGCCCAAAGTCTTGTCAAGACATGTGATGCTTGCGAAAGAACAGGTAATATTTCTTCAAAAAACGAAATGCCACAAAATGGCATTCTTGTTTGTGAAATTTTTTATGTGTGGGGACTCGACTTTATGGGACCTTTCCCACCATCAAAAAGGAAACAAATATATACTTGTTGCGGTAGACTACTTGTCTAAATGGGCCGAGGCCGAGGCACTTCCAACAAACGATGGAAGAGTTGTGGTAAGATTTCTGAAGAAATTATTCTCTCGTTTTGGCACACCTAAAGCATTAATAAGTGATAGAGGCACCCATTTTTGCAACCATCAACTTGATTTTTTTTAACTAGATATGGGGTCTATCACCGGGTCTCAACAGCGTATCACCCTCAAACAAACGGACAAGCCGAAGTGACTAATAGAGGTTTAAAACGAATACTCGAAAAAACCGTAGGATTAAATAAAAAGGAATGAGCTGATAAATTAGATAATGCTTTATGGGCTTTTCGAACTGCTTATAAAACAACAATATGTACAACCCCATATAAGCTCGTCTACGGAAAAAGCTGTCACTTGCCAGTAGAAATTGCACACAAAGCCTACTGGGCAATTAAAAATGTAAACTTAGATTTATAATTTGCTGGTAAAAATCGATTTTGTCAATCAAATGAATTAGACGAGCTTAGGAATTATGCAAACTCAAACTCCAAAATTTATAAGGAAAGAATGAAAAATTTGCATGACAAACATATTAAACCTAATGAATTTCGAGTAGGAGATCTAGTTCTTTTGTTTAATTCACGACTTCGATTATTTCCTGGTAAATTAAAGTCTAGGTGGTCAAGACCTTTTTCCATCACCCATATTTTCCCACACGGTGCAGTAGAAATTAAATCTCGGAATGGACCTCCATTCAAAGTCAATGGCCAATGGCTGAAACTCTATCAAGGATTCATTGAGGATGAAGAGGAGGAGATCTTGCTTCAAACGGTTGAAGAATGAAAACATCAACATCATACCTGGTAAGTTACGAATGATTAGGACGACATCTAAATCGGTAAGTCTTCTAACCAAACTTTTTGGGAAACAAAGGGCACTCACACGAGCACTAAAATTTTTTTTTAAAACTTTGCTCGGCACGAGGCCGTGTCCGCTGGACACGGGGCCGTGTCCACGCTACTGTCGGGATATATTCCCTTTTTTCATAACAATTACTTCATTCCACACGCCCCGTTTCCCCGAAAACGCTCTGGTTCCAGGCGATTTTCCGCAGATTTTCAACGTCTCCTATCATTCTAACAAAATCAAGGTATGATTCTATCTCTATTATTAGTTAGATTAGGCATTTGCATGTAGTTAAAACTTCAAAAATTTGGGGAAAAATCTAGGGTTCTTGAACTACACCCGGATCGAACCTCAAATTTTTGCTTTAATCTGTTAGCATTTAGTTAGATTAGTAGTGTTAAAGGAAGTAAATGCACTTGTATTGTTCAAAGATTCGCCCGATTTCTCACAAAAACCCCAAACCCTTGTTTTTGAACCGAAAAAGATAAAATTGAATGTGTAAACGGGTTGTTTTGGGAAAAACGGCACTTGGGGTTTCATTTTCGGGGGAAACCACACCTATTGGACCAAAAATTTTCAAGTTTTCGAAACCGGGTCGAAAAATGATATTTTTGTGTAACAGACGACTAGACACGGGGCCGTGTCCGCTGAACACGGGGTCGTGTCCAGCCCACTGTTTGTAGTTTTGTCTGAAAATTCTACTATTTCGTGCTAACTTTTGGTGTATTCTTTCAGATGTCTAGGAAGTTCACAAGGTTTAACGCAAATGAGCTCGATGCTAGGGCTAGATACGAAGTACTTCAAACAAGACCGGAAGAATACCCAAGGCAAGCATGCACGGATTTGTTAGCATTGGTAAACCAACTCGACCGCTTCAACAACCTTGTCACAGGACCGCTAAGAGTCGCCTTAACAACTCGACTCCGTTCCGTCCACGAATGCACTTTGGAATTCTATAGCACCTTCACATTCAACTTAAGGTGCGACCCATTCGACAATGATGGGGTAGCATTCAGATGTGGTGGAACTAGGTATTCGATCTCTATGGCACAATTTGGGTCGATTGTCGGGTTGTATGCGGAAGAAGATGTAGGTAACGAGGAAAATACTGGAGGGATGCGAGAGATAGATGAGAACGATCGCCAAGCCGCGTGGGCTCAGATTGGTGAAGGGCATTACAATCCGAGCAGCACTAAGAGCTCGAAATTGAGGGATCCGCTCTACCGATACATCCATAGGCTCCTCGGCTATTCTCTTATTCAAAGGCATGATAGCGGCGGCGTCGTTGGGTTAAGAGATCTTGTTGTCCTCCACTGCATCCATAACCGCAGGCACCTCGATGTCCCTTTCCTCATGCTCCGAAACATGCATCTGAACCACCTTGCTTCTGCACCAACCCCTATCTTCTTTGGAGGATGGGTGTACCGTCTCTTCAAGCACTTCACCAACATACCTAGGTCATTCGGAAGGAGCCCATGGTCGGGTAGGGTAGATATACACATCTGCAGCTCAATGAACCTAATCTATGAGGCTGAAGACGGGACGGTGAGCTTCCAAAGGATGCAAGGGCATGCATGGAACCCGCAGGAGGCACTTGTCCTTCACACTCCACAACATCATCAGTACAAGTACCAGCCCCATGGTGATCCAGGCCAGTCCTCCTCAGGAGGCGGTTTTCCTAACTTTCAAAGTTTACATGATTTGTTGCAGAAAAACCTCATGTGCACCAGGAACACCTACAATATGGCAAGCAACACGTACAACCGGGTTGGGGCGATCGAGAGAAACATATCCGATATCCAAGATGGTATTGGAAATATCCGGGAGTACATTGCGGGCCATGGGGGAGATGATGATGATGAGGAGGATGAGGACATGGATTAGGCGGGAGGAGCAGAGGAAGAAGCGGTTGGTTGGTGATTCCCTAGGTTAACCTTTAATCTTGAACAATTTAAGGCTGCGTGCCAAGTGTTGAAAAATTTACTTTCTTTTAATTTTTTGCACTTATTTTTCCTTTTCCTTTTTAACTTTGTTGACATGGATGTTGAACTTGGTAAAATTAGGATGTTTGCTATGATGTGGTATAGTGTTTATTGATTAAGCAGGTACATACGAGGCTTAGAGTACTAAGCATTAGTACTACTAAAGCCAGGACAGGAAAACCGAAGAAAGAAACCTGTTTTTCAACCTTGCAGATTGTCCACACGGGGCCGTGTCCAGCCGACACGTCCCCGTGCCTACTCCCCCGAACCTGCTGTTTGTTTTAATTCTGCAGACTTTGACAGACACGGGGTCGTGCCCAGTCAACACGCCCCCGTGTCCACCTTCTGTAAGTTTTCGTTACTGGCACCTGAACACGGGGTTGTGTCCAACGAACACGGGGCCGTGTCCAGCGCCCAGTAACACAAAATTTTTGCTTTTTCACCCTTTCTACACATTCAATCAACCTATAAACTTATTTTTGGGACACATTGAGGGCAATGTGTAATTTAAGTGTGTGTGTGTGTGGGGGGGGGGGGATGCTAAAACCTTGAATCTTGCAAGTCCTAAATACAAGCCTTACACAAAACTCTTTTGGAACCGCTAATCACCCCAAATTTTTTCAAAAATGTTCATTTTTTTTACTTGTCTTGGTTTAACTTGGGAATTTCAAAGTTCTAAAAAAGTTATATTTTTACAAATTTACAACCGATAGCGTCGTGATAAAAAGAACCAACATAAGAAAATTATGAAAAGGCATGGCAAACTTAGTTAAAATTTGATTATATATACTTGATCACATAAAAATCCATTCCCACAAAAGTGAGTTTTGAGCCTTTATTGAGCATACAAATATATATCTTTAAATTAAATGTTCATTTTTCGTTTCTTGTGTGAATAGCCGCTTGGTTCTTACGACTCTAGAACTTGCCATGACGATACATTCCCGGTCCTTACCAACTTAAACCCGAGTAAGTAAATGATGGAGGCATTAGGACTAACCCTTTTTATTTCTACACTATTATTTTTCTTTTTTTTACCACCTACCCAAAATCCCCCTAGTTAGCCCCTTTGAGCCTAAACCTTTTCATTTCATAACCCAAACCAAACACCCTTTCACCCACCAAAACCTTTTTCATTTTTAACCCTTTGTTTTAGTAACTAGCTCGGTTCTTCGTATGACTTTTCAAAAAATAAAAAAAAAATAAAAATAAAATGTTGATGATGAAGCAAAAGAAAAAAAATAAACAAACAAGTTCATCAAAAATAACTTTGTTTGAATAATAACTTCATCAAAATAAAAGTTACAAAAATAAAAAGTCTTACGAAAACCGACGCTTGTTACGTTTTTCGCCCTTTCTACTAACCACTAACCCAACCACCTACCTTTAACCCAAGCCTAACCCTTCACCCAAAAAATTCCTCTTGATATTTACAATAAAAAGGAGGAGGATTGATTGCTTGGCAAGCTTATGGTAGGAGTAAGTTCCATGCCGCTCTCGAGTGATCCACTAAAATACATTTTCGACCGAGTGTTGAGTGATACCCCGTGAGGTATGTGAACTTGTATATAAAGAGAATTTTAAAGAGGCATGTTATGCCCTAATAAGTAATTTATCTTATGAAAAGTTTTAAATAAATCATGACGAATAGGATTGTAAACAAATAAAA
>JARYGA010051298.1:0-64403 GCA_030545235.1 Helianthus tuberosus
CATCCTTATCCTAGCCATATCCCTGATTTCTTCAATAGTATCCAGGTCTTGAGCCAAGTTCTCATTATTCTCCTCAGGATCACGGGTACTTGTTCTTGCAGTTGGAACCACCATTTCTGTTGGGATCACTGATTCTGCCCCAAATACCAAAGAGAATGGTGTTTGACCAGTAGCATTCTTAGGGGTTGTCCTATCAGCCCAAAGCACATAGGGTAGTTCTTCTGCCCATTTCCCTTTCTTGGATCCAAGCTTCTTCTTCAAATTGTTGATGATGATCTTGTTGGATAATTCTGCCTGACCATTAGCTTGTGGGTGGACTGGTGTTGATGTTATCATCTTAATCCCCCAGCTGTCACAAAAGTTAGTGGTTCTGCCCCCAATAAATTGGGAACCATTATCACATATAATCTCAGAAGGAATTCCAAATCTAGTTATAATATTTCTTTTAATGAAGGATATAACTTCCTTTTCTCTGACTTGGGCAAAGGCTTCAGCCTCTATCCACTTGGAGAAGTAATCAGTCATAGCAAGCATGAATACTTTTCCACCAGGTGCCTTAGGGAGCTTACCGACTATATCCATACCCCATCTCATAAATGGCCAAGAGGAGGATATAGGATGCAATTATTCAGCTGGTTGATGAAGGATATTGATGTGCCTCTGACAAGGATCACACCTTTTAGCATACTCCACAACATCTCTCTTCATGGTTGGCCAGTAGTATCCTGTCCTTAGGATCCTTGAGAATAATGCCCTGCCCCCAGTGTGGTTTCCACAATCTCCTTCGTGGAAGTCTTTCAAAACTTCTTGGATTTCAGGATCCTCAATGCATCTCAAGTATGGTCCTGCAAGAGATCGTCTATACAACATATTATTTAAAATTGTGAATTGAGATACCTTAGATTTGAAAGCCCTAGGGTTTTCTCCTGTAGGAATCTTTCCATGTTGTAAGTATCTCATAATTGGTGAGATCCATGATCCTGATCCTGAATGGGATTGAGTATCCTCACAAGGGATAATTGCAGAATCATTTCCTATCTCCATAGCCTCGTGATCCTCGATAGCCGGGGTCAGGATATGGATAATAGGGATCTTGATATCCTCCGGGATCTTCAAGGATGATCCTAAGTTAGCCAATGCATCAGCCTCTGTATTTTCTTCCCTTGGTACCTGCGTCAAACTAAAGGAAACAAAAGAGAGTGCCAAACTTTTGACTATCTCAAGATATTTGGTTAGCTTTTCACCTTTAACAGCGTAGGATCCATTAAAGTGGTTTGTAATTAACAATGAATCTACATGTACCTCAAGATACCTGATCCCCATATGCTTTGCGATTTGCAAACCAGCAATTAAGGCTTCATATTCAGCCTCATTGTTAGTAGTTTGGAACTCACAAGCTATAGAGTGGGGTATTATGTCCCCCTGTGGCGATTTTAGTAGTATTCCAAGCCCTGTGCCTTTGACATTTGAGGATCCATCAGTATAGAGTATCCAAGGATCCTTGGTCTCCTCTAGCTGCTGGACTTCTAACTCAGCTTCTTCTTGTAAATCACTACTGAAACCAGCCACAAAGTCAGCTAATGCTTGGGATTTGATGGCTGTCCTAGGCTCATATCTTATATCATATGCACTTAGCTTCACTGCCCACTTAGCCATCCTTCCTGACATCTCTGGTTTCCTAAGGACATTCTTAATTGGAAAATTAGTTTTAACAATGATAACAAGAGTTTCAAAATAATGTCTTAACTTAGTAGATGCCATAATTAGTGCAAGGATAAGTTTTTCAAGGTGTGAATACCTGGATTCGGCATCAAGTAAACTTTTACTTACATAGTAGACAGGATGTTGTGTACCTTCATGATCCTTAACAAGGACCGCACTTACTGCTTTTGAGGATACTGCAAGATACAAGGATAACACATCGCCTTTTTCTGGTTTCATCAAAGCCGGGGCTGAGGATAGGTAATCTTTGAGGGCTCTTAAAGCATTTTCATGCTTCTCAGTCCACTCAAATTTCTTGTTCTTCCTTAGGATATCATAGAATTCTTTGCACTTCTCTAAGGATTTGGATATAAATCTGTTCAAAGCCGCTATCCTGCCTGTTAACCTTTGAACATCCTTAGCATTGGCCAGAGATTTGATGTTCACTATTGCTTTGATTTGTTCCAGGCTAGCTTCAATGCCTCTCTTCGTCACCATATATCCTAAGAATTTACCTGCTTTAACACCAAAGTGACATTTTGAAGGATTAAGTTTCATGTTATATTTATCAAGGATATTGAATGCTTCCTCCAAGTCTCTTAGGTGATCCTCAGCTTTCAAGGATTTTACCACCATATCATCTATGTAAACCTCCATAGTTTGTCCAATCTGATCCTTGAACATCATATTCACCAGCCTTTGATATGTTGCACCTGCATTTCTTAGTCCGAACGGCATAGCAATATAGCAGTATATACCAGTTGGAGTCATGAAGGCTGTATCCTCTTGGTCGGATGGTTCCATTTGGATTTTTTGAAATCCAGATGAAGCATCCATAAAAGTTAACAGTTCATGACCCGCAGTTGCATCCACCATGGAGTCAATGTGGGGTAAAGGGAAAGGATCCTTGGGACATGCCTTATTTAAATCGGTAAAATCGACACATACCCTCCACTTTCCGTTTTTCTTTTGAACAACAACCACATTGGCCAACCATCTTGGATACTTGACCTCCCTAATCATACCTGCCCGGAGCAATTTCTCTACCTCTTCCTGGATAATGGCGTTCCTTTCCGGTGCAAACTTTCTTCTCCTTTGATGGATTGGTTTGAAGGATCTGTCAATGCCGAGTTTGTGAGTGATTACATCTTTGGATATACCAGTCATGTCTTCGTGTTTCCATGCGAAGGTAGTCTTTCTCCTTTTGAGGAAGGATACGAGGTCTTCTTTCATTTCGCCAAGGATCCCTGATCCGATATAGATCTTGGATTCAGGATCATCGGGATCCATGAGGATTTCTACCACATCCTGTTCTCTTGCCTCCAAGACATCCCTTGGAGGATACCTTGATTGCTATTGTTCCCTTGACTTCGAGGCTGGTTTCATCGATGAAGTGTAGCAATTCTTGGCCTCCTGCTGATCACTATCAATCTTGGCTATTCCCCAAGGACTAGGGAGCTTCACACATTGATGGTAAGTAGATGGGACTGCCTTCATATCGTGTATCCAGGGCCTGCCAAGGATCACATTACAATAAGATAAACAGTCAATAACACAAAACTTTTGGTAAGAATGTAGGCCTTCGATGTATATTGGGAGTTTAATGTCCCCCAGGGTATTCTTAGTTTCGCCACTAAATCCCACGAGCACGGAGGATCTTGGTATGATGTCTGATTCAGGAATACCCATCTTCTTTAGAACATCAAGCTGGATAATGTTCACTGAACTTCCTCCGTCTATAAGGATCCTGCGGACAAAATGGTTAGATATGAAAAGAGCAATAACTAAACCATCGTGATGAGGATCCTGGATATCAACACGATCATCCTCATCAAAGGTTATGACTTTTCCTTCGGAGACACTTGATGTTCGAACTGGTCTTTCTCCATTGTCCATTTTAGTTTCCTTTGCATGCCTTTTAGCCGCTGAGAAGGATGTGCCACAAATGTCTGATCCTCCAGAAATAAAGTTTATCACTTGTGCATCTGCTGGAGGGGCTGGAGCCTTCTCAGGGATCCTTTCATGATCCTGAGTCCTTGACTTTTTCCTTCCTAACAATTCTTTTAGATGCCCCTTGCTCAACAAGTATCCAATTTCCTTTCTTAGTGCAATGCATTCTTCTGTGAGATGCCCAAAATCTTCATGGTATGCACACCACTTTGATTTATCCTTAGTTACAGCTGGCCTATCATTTTTTCTCGGCCATCTAGCTTTATCACCTAGGTTCTGCATAGCAAGGATTAGTTCATTGTTATCAACACAAAAACAATATTCAGAAATTAGAGGATAATCCTCATCATCCTCTTCTTGATCAACAGAATGCACGTTCTGATTATCAGATCTGTTGTAGGATCTGAACTTGTTGTTCCTGAATGAGGATCCTTGCTTATCATGCTTTGAGGATCCTGCTAACCTCTCCTGGATCCTCTTGTCGTCCTCTAGCCGAATGAACCTAAGTGCTCGGGTTCTTACCTCATCTAAGTTTCTGCACGGTGTCATAACAAGATCATCATAGAAAGTCGAATCCCTAAGTAATCCCATTTTAAAGGCCTCAACAGCCGTGGCTATATCTAAGTTGGGAATGTCTAAGGATTCTTTACTGAATTTGGTAATGTAATCCCTTAATGATTCATTATGACCCTGGGTTATCCTATATAGATCACTAGTTAATCGTTCAAATTTTCTACTACAAGAAAACTGGTTATTAAACAAGTTAACTAGGTTAGCAAATGAGGTAATAGAATAGGGAGGAAGACTTAGCAGCCATTTGAGAGCTGATCCAGTAAGAGTGGATCCGAATCCCTTGCACAGGCATGCTTCCTTTAACCTTTCTGGAATTGGATTGATCTCCATCCTCTCCCTGTATTGTGCTATGTGTTCCTCAGGATCTGTCGAACCATCATACAGCTTCATTGTTGGCACATGGAACCTCTTGGGTATCTCAGCATCGCAGATTGGTGGTGCAAAGCGAGATATCTTGTGGCTCCCATCTGCAATCTCTGGGATAGGTTTGACCACCCCTGGAACACTTGATATCATATCCTTTAACTTTTGCAATTCTCTGGCCATGGCATGATTGATACCTGGATCCTGCATAAGACCATGGTTAGTAGTATAAGAATTATTAAAAGTGTTACCTCCCATTGGATTCAGATTAGGAAGATTGGATGTTAATCCATATTGTTGAGGCTCTGGAATGATCGAGGGACCAGTAGAAGCATTGGTCTGCATTGGAATAAAATCTCCCTGATGGACATCTGAACTTCCTGTTTGCAAACTCCTCAAGGATCCTGGCATCTGGAAGGATCCCTGAAACTTGGATGATCCTGGAACGAAGGAGGATCCTTGAACTTGGGATGATCCTGGAACAAAGGAGGATCCTTGAACCTGGGATGATCCTGGAACAAAGGAGGATCCTTGAACCTGGGATGATCCTGGAACAAAGGAGGATCCTTGAACCTGGGATGATCCTGGAACAAAGGAGGATCCTTGAACCTGGGATGATCCTGGAACAAAGGAGGATCCTTGAATCTACTGCATTCCTGAATATCCTCCTGAATTCGTGAGGGACCCCATATGCTGAGGATAGGATCCCGCTGGCTGGAAATATGAACCTGATGCCTGAGTCATTGTTGTTGTTCCGTAGTGCACTCCTTTTGGTCCACCCACATATTGAACGTCTGGAACCACTGATGGCTGAGCAGTAATCACCGGAGTACCAAAATTCAAGGATTTCGGCACCAGTGGGGAATGATCCTCTGCCGTTGTCTTTTGTTTCTTGAGATCTCCGATTTCCTTGAGAATCCTCTCGTTGGTCTTATCCTGTTGCCGTATCTGATCCTTCATCTGCAAAATAAAAGTAAACATGTCACTAGTAGTGGGAGTGTAAGGAGCAGAAGAAGTTGGAGGTTTTGAGAAAATGGGAGTTGGTTTCTTCGCAGCATTCTCAGCATTCTTCTGGGATCCAGAAGGTGGTGGAGGCAAAGGGGGAACGCCTTGAGAAGAAGTGAATGAGGGCATCAAATTCGAAGCATTCTTCACTGAGGAAGCCATTTGCTCGGTCGTAGTGAACTCAAACAAGCACAGAAATGTGAAATTTTCTAAGGACGAAGCACCAATTGCCCCACGGTGGGCGCCAAACTGTTTTGGTCAAAAATCAGACGAGGATAATGCAACCAAACTCTCTGTTACGGGGTATGATGCTAAGTTTGTATATCAATAACAAGGATCACTTCAATGTAATTTGCACAAATGACACAAGGATGTATACGGGGAAAAAGCCCTTGATCAAGAGTTGATCTCCGGCACAAAAAACCCCGGGTGATGGAAACTACCGATCACCAAGCTCAAATAAATGAAAAATGTTTACAACTTCGGATAGTAACGAGCTAGGTACAAGGATCACTATCGTGAAATGTGTATAAGTGAGTGAAAACGAATGAATGTTCGTCGAGAGCTTCAAGTGTGCGAGTATATGAGTGTGTGTAGCTGAAAATGGCTAAGTGTTTTTCTACTAGCTCGTTACTCCTTTTTAAAATAGAAATTAACTACCAAAACTAACTATCCGACTTTTGTGCTAAGCTCCCACGTTCTCCATAACGTCCACTTTTGGCCAAGCACGTGCGGGATAGTCTGGGAATATTCTCCAGGAATGTCGCCAAGACTAAGTCCGACTTGTTACTCCTGCAAAACAATACGAAACACAAGTGAACAATTGTTAGTATGAGGATCCTTAAGGTGATCCATGATCCTGATCCTGAAGCTCTTCTGAGGATCACTATCTGTCACAGAAATAAGGATCACTAAAGAGGATAATAACTGAGGATCACGGGTCATTTAGAAATCCACCCCTAACACCCACCGTGGGGCAAGTGGTGCTATCTTTGCTAAAAACCTTTGTGAAATCGTTACTTGGTTTTTGCCACATTATTTACAATGGCCTCAAGATCAAACATGAGCTCCTCCACAGTGTCTGCTACAACCTCTGCAACAGTTGGTTCGGTGCTTCCACCACCTCCTTCGAGAATGCAAACCTCTTCACAAGGAACTGAAAGTCATGTGGCTCGGGATGTTATCCCTACTCGGAGCACTCAGGGATATGGTCCTGTTTTGGCTTCTAATGATGAAATTCTAACCTTATTTGGTAGTGTACAGGAACAGATGAGGCAGCAACAGGAAACAAACCAAATGCTGATGAGAGAAATACAACTCTTGAAATCTAGTTCAAGCAGGCCTGCTGAGGATATTTTCACTCCTTTACAGCCCAGAACTTT
Organism: Helianthus tuberosus; assembly: GCA_030545235.1. Classification (NCBI taxonomy): domain Eukaryota; kingdom Viridiplantae; phylum Streptophyta; class Magnoliopsida; order Asterales; family Asteraceae; genus Helianthus; species Helianthus tuberosus. The sequence goes on from JARYGA010051298.1 coordinate 6,975, forward strand.
GAACTTCAGTTCGGCCGTATATACTGAGGACAACAGGGGAAATATCGTACCTAGCCATTCTCATAATCATACTCCTGAAATACCCTCCTCAGTCAGGATGTCAACTGTGAGGAGCTCAGGATATGCTTCAGGATATGGCCAGAATCCTTAGACCGGTAACGTGTCAAATAATAATAATATTCTTGCTACTAACAATAGTGCATCTTTGCAGGATGCAGGTATGACGTCAACATTTACTAGGGAGCTTCAGAAATTGAAGGACATGATATCCAGTGTACCTGGAGTGGTCCAGCCAATTCCGGAGGTGTCCCAAGACAGCCACAGGGTATCTCGCTTTGCATATCCTATCTGTGATGCTGAAATCCCGAAAAGATTTCAAACCCCCAACATGAAGCTTTATGATGGGACTACGGATCCTGAAGAGCATATCGCCCAGTATAGGGAAAGAATGGAGATCAACCCTATCCCTCCAGATCTTAAGGAAGCATGCCTATGCAAGGGTTTTGGTTCTACCTTAACAGGACCAGCCTTAAAATGGCTCTTAAATGTTCCTCCTCATTCGATTACATCATTTGCTCACCTAGTGAATTTATTTAATAGTCAATTTTCTTGTAGTCGGAGTTTTGAAAAACTAACAAGTGATCTCTACAGGATAACTCAAGGACCTCAGGAATCCTTAAGAGATTATGTGAACAAGTTTAGCCGAGAATCCTTAGACATTCCACATCTTGATGTTGCAACAGCTGTGCAAGCTTTCAAGATGGGGCTGCAAAAAGATTTTCAATTTTACCAAGATCTTGTAATGAACCCATGCAGGAACTTGGACGAAGCTCGAAACAGGGCCCTAAGATATATTCGACTGGAGGATGACAAGAAGATGCAAGAGAGGATGAACTCATCCACCACTTATGAGTCAACCAATAGGAAGTCAGAATCCTCATTTAAACCATATCGCTCTAAGCCGTATGGCAGAAATGACAACAAGAAAGTGAATGTTGTTGAAGACGAGGATCCTGAAGAGTATCCTGAATTATCTGAATATTGCTTTTCTGTTAACATACCTGAATTAATGTACGCCATGCAGGGTTTAGGAGACAAAGCTAGGTGGCCTCGAAAGAATCAACAGAAAGCTGATTGGAAGGATAAGTCCAAATGGTGTGCCTTACATGAAGATTTTGGGCATGTAACTGAGGATTGCATTGCTCTAAGAAAAGAAAGAAGCTATCTTCTAAGCAAGGGATATCTGAAGGATCTCCTAGGAAGAAAGAAGAATAAGGGTCAGGATATTGAGAAGGATCCTGAACGAGCAGAATCACCTCCTGCGGATGCCTAGATAATCAACTTTATTTCAGGAGGATCCGACATTTGTGGGACTTCGTATTCTGCGGCCAAGAGACATGCAAAAGAAGCTAAGACCGAAAGGGGAGATAAACCAGCCAGGATGACATTTGACAGTGATGACAGGGATACTGTCCAGGATCCTCACCATGATGCTCTGGTAATAACATTAAATGTGGCTAACCATTTTGTACGCAGGATATTGGTAGATAATGGCAGCTCCGTCAACATAATCCAACTAGAAACTTTGAAAAGAATGAAAGTATCTCCAATGGATATCACTTCGAAATCCACTGTGCTTGTTGGATTCGGTGGAGAGGCTAGGAACACAGTGGGAGAGATAAAGTTACCGGTATATGTTGAAGGGGTCAACTCAATACAACGTTTCTGTGTGATGGACTCCCTATCCTGCTATAACATCATACTGGGCAGGCCATGGATCCATGATATGAAAGTTGTACCATCAACTTATCATCAATGCATCAAGATCCCTACCCCTTGGGGGGTTGTCAAGGTTGATAGTGATCAGAAGGAGGCGAAGGAATGTTATTCATCCTCAATGAAATCCTCAACCAAGCCTAATGCAGCATAGCAATTAAAGATGCGGGCCCAGGATATCGTGGAGGCTTCAGAGCAGGATATGAAGAAAGTTATCTTGGATCAGGATAATCCGGATATCTCGATACTCGTAGGAACCAATATCCCTCAGGATATTGAAGAGCAGTTAACTAACTTTTTGAAGTGCAGGATGACGACATTCGCGTGGAAGCACGAGGATATGACAGGCATTTCCAAGGATATTATAACACATAAGCTCGGTATTGACAGATCATTTAAACCTATCCAACAAAAGAGGAGGAAGTTTGCTTCGGAGCGAAATGTGATCATTCAGGAAGAAGTAGAGAGGCTATTGAAATCTAAAATGATCAGAGAAGTCAAGTTTCCAAGATGGCTAGCGAATGTAGTCGTGGTACAGAAGAAAAATGGGAAATGGAGAGTCTGTGTAGATTACACAGACTTGAACAAGGCTTGTCCCAAAGACCCATTTCCTCTTCCTTATATTGATGCAATGGTGGATGCTACTGCCGGCCATGAGATGTTAACCTTCATGGATGCATCCTCAGGATTTCAGCAGATTCAAATGGAACCTTCAGACCAGGAGGATACTGCCTTCATGACACTAACAGGTATTTATTGTTACACAGCTATGCCTTTTGGTTTGAAAAATGCAGGTGCAACGTACCAGAGATTGGTGAACATGATGTTTAAAGACAAGTTGGGGGACACCATGGAGGTGTACATTGACAATATGGTGGTAAAATCTAAGAAAACTGAGGATCACCTCTAGGATATTAAGGGAGCATTTGATATCCTGGACCAGTATAACATGAAGCTAAATCCTGCTAAGTGCCATTTCGGAGTGGGGGCAGGAAAGTTTCTAGGATATATGGTGACTAAAAGAGGAATAGAGGCAAGCCCGAAGCAGATTAAAGCTATCTTGGATATCAAATCACCTTCAAACATGAAGGATGTTCAACGATTGACAGGACAGGTGGCAGCACTAAATAGATTTATTTCAAGATCTTCGGAAAAATGCAAAGAATTTTATGATATCCTAAAGAAAAATAAGAAATTCGAGTGGGGAGAGAAGCATGAAGCAGCCCTGCAGGATTTGAAGCAGTATCTTTCAACCGCACCTCTATTGATGAAGCCTGAGAATGGTGAACCACTGTCCCTATACATCGCAGTATCAGGGAATGTTGTAAGTGCCGTCCTTATAAAGGATCATGAAGGTCAGCAATATCCTGTCTATTATGTTAGTAAGAGTTTATTAGATGCTGAAACTAGATATTCTCATTTAGAAAAGTTAATATTGGCTCTAGTTATGGCATCAACAAAGCTTAGACATTACTTTGAGACACATAGAATTCATGTTAGAACCAATTATCCTGTTAAAAATGTGCTTAGGAAACCTGAGATGTCAGGCAGGATGGCTAAGTGGTCAGTAAAATTAAGTGCTTATGACTTAGTATACGAACCTAGAAATGCCATAAAATCACAGGCTCTAGCTGACTTTGTGGCTGATTTCAGTAGTGACATTCAGGATGAAGTAGACCTAGAAGTCCAGCAGTTAGGAGAATCCTCAGGATCCTGGACATTATATACTGATGGAGCCTCTAATGTTAGAGGAGTAGGATTGGGAATACTACTAAAATCACCACAGGGGGACATATTACCCCAGGCTATTAGGTGTGAATTTCCTGCTACTAATAATGAAGCAGAATATGAGGCTTTAATTGCAGGATTAGACTTGGCTAAGAATATGAATGTCAAGAATTTGAAAGTATATGTTGACTACTTGTTAATCACTAATCATTTTAATGGATCCTATGCAGTTAAAGGTGAGAAGTTAATCGAGTACCTCGATATTCTCAAAAAATTAGCAGGATATTTCGATATTTTTACACTTGAACAGGTACCAAGAGAAGATAATGCTGAAGCAGATGCCTTGGCAAACTTAGGATCATCGGCCAGGATACCAGAGGGACCCCAAATACCAATACTTCATATCCTGTATCCTGCTGTGGATCCCGTCAAAGCTCAGGATAAGGAGGTAACAAGCATCCAGGATCCTGGTCATGATCCTGATGAGGATGATGAATCACGGATGGCTCCAATCATAAGATATCTCAAGGAAGGATACATCCCTAAAGACGAAAATCCTAAGGCATTCAGGATGAAGGTATCATGATTCACCATTATAAATAACGTTTTGTATAAGAAATCTCTTACAAGTCCATACCTGAGATGCTTGAAGGATCCTGAAACTAAGGAAGTGCTCCAAGATATACATGAAGGGGATTGTGGTAACCACACTGGGGGCAGGTCATTATTCTCGAAAGTGTTGAGAACGGGATACTATTGGCCGACAATGAAGAAATATGCTACAGAATATGCTCGAAGATGTGATGCATGTCAAAGGCATAGCAACATACTGCATCAACCAGCTGAACCGCTATATCCTATAGCTTCCCCATGGCCATTCATGAAATGGGGGATGGACATAGTAGGGAAATTACCAAAAGCTCCAGGAGGAAAAGTCTTTATGCTGGCAATGACTGATTATTTCTCTAAGTGGGTTGAAGCTGGAGCATTTGTTCAAGTTAGAGACCAAGAAGTAGTATCCTTCATAAAGAGGAATATCCTGACCAGGTTTGGAGTACCAGCTGAAATCATTTGTGACAATAGATCTCAGTTTATAAGCAAGAGAACTACTGACTTTTGCAAAAGTTGGGGAATCAAAATGATCACATCTACTCCGGTACACCCTCAAGCAAATGGACAAGCCAAATCCTCAAACAAGATAATTGTCAACAACTTGAAGAAGAGACTAGGAGTTTAAAAAGGAAGATGGGCAGAAGAACTACCCTTTGTTTTGTGGGCTGATAGAACAACGGTAAAAAATGCAACTGGCCAGACTCCGTTTTCCTTGGTATTTGGAGCAGAAGTAGTGATCCCAATAGAAATGGTGATACCTACGGCAAGATCTATACTTCGGGATCCTGAGCAGAATCCTGAAGCTTTATGTCAAGACTTGGACACTATAGACGAAACAAGAGATGCAGCAAGGCTAAGGATGGCAGCATACCAACAAAGGATATCCAGAGCATATAACAAGAATATAAGGACTAGAAGATTTCGAGTTGGTGATTGGGTGTTAAGAAAGGCTTTTCAAAATACTACTAATCCTGTCGATGGAAAGTTGGCTCCAAAGTGGGAAGGACCATATGAGGTTGAGTCAGAATTAGGAAAAAGAGCATACCGACTCAGGAGTATGGAAGGGGATATGCTACCAAGATCATGGAATGCTATACACTTAAAGCTATATTTCAAGTAAGAATAGAATTTAATTTCTATCTCAGAATAGTATGTATTCTACCTCTTTTAAGTATGTTTGAATTTGTTTATTATCTTGAACCCAATACTGACTTAAGCATCGGAGGGGTGTTAGCCAAGCTAACACCCACCTTAGTTTAAGATTGTTTTGCAGAATATGCTTCAGAAAATAGCTCCAGGATATACGCTCAGGATATCTCGAAGGATTAGAGGACTGGCCCCCTCTCTCACGTATAAGGGATACTAATCCCTTCAAAGGTTTAAAGGTATTCACCTTTCTTACGAATTGGGTTTAAACACCCCGCCTGGAGCGCAAGTTATCTAGGAATAGTTCAAGGTAGCGGGACCAGTTCATGTAAAAGTGGCTGACAATTTCGTTACTATTGGCTATATCCTGGATCCTAAAGGTATATGAGGATTGATCACCCTCTCTCACGAAAGGGTATTTTCATACTCTCTAAGGTTTAAAGCTTTTCACCTTTCTAAGTCTTGGAGTTTGTACACTCTCGCCTGTAGCGCATGAAAATCAGGGTTTATCCCCAGGATATTAAGGGTTTATCCCCAGGATATTAAGGGTTTATCCCCAGGATATTAAGGGTTTATCCCCATGATATTAAGGGTTTATCCTCAGGATATTAAGTTTTCAAACATGTTGAACACAGGGGACATGTATCATACAATTTAAAGGATGGATTCAAACTTATAAGTGTGCACTGGGGATATTCCTATAATTGAAGATTGGAAATAACTCTTTAGGAATCTCTGGTATGATCTCTCCTTTTTGTTTGGATAACTTGTGTTTTACAGATTATGTGTCAGTATCCTGAGCAGGATATTTCTCAGGATACTCTTACAATGTGTTCCCAAGAATGTTCGAACAAAACTGTTTTCATAAATAAAATTCATGCAGTAAAGGTGTAACAATAGAAATAAAGCCAAAAGAAGGTTATATTATTAACATACCAAAAGTTGTGCTCTTGGCTTCACCTCAAACCAAGATCTATCCACCAAGAGCACGGTTAGATCCTTACCATATTTACTTAACAGTTGAAGGTTTTGTCTCAAACCGAGATCCATCCACCTCCAACTGTTATATCGTTCAAAAGCAAAGCATACTAACGGTGATGACCAAGGGCTTCATCCTGAAACTCAGGATCCCTCCACCTTTGGCCATCATATTGTTCAAATGCAGGAAAAGTAAAGTGCAGAAAAAAGTAAATTGTCTTAGGGTTACAAACCAACGATCAAATTTAAAAAAGTGGGCTCCGGCCTAGGCATCAACATCCATCATCGCCCACTTGAATGCCCTCACACAGCGACATCTTCTCCAGCCTTCTCCGTCTTCTCAGCCTCAGCATCCTGAGCAGCATCCTCGCCAGCATCCGTCCCAGCATCCTTCTTATCTCCAGCCTTGTCCACCACCTCTGCTGACTTAGAGGATTCACCAGCTTCAGCAGGATAGGGTACAGCCTTGCCTCCAAGCTCCTTCAGCTTTGCCACCAGGGATTCAACCGGCCAGGATGGGCACTCAAGGCCTGACTCCTTGGCCTCATAAGCCATCTTAATGTGAGCTTGTAGCAGAGAGACGATGGCAGAGGCTTTGATTCCTTCCCGGAAAGAGACCATGGCCTGTTCATGCTCCATTTGGACGGTGGCCAGTTTGATCTCAGCATCCTGGGTGACCTTCTTCAGCTTGTCCTCATAATGTCGGGTCTTAACCTCAGCAATGGCCCCTTGGTCAGCAACGGTGGTCTCAAGCTGTTTGATCCTGGCCTCTTGGAACTTGTTTGTACTGCTAGCGTCGGTGTAAAGGTGGAGCAGATGCTGGAGGCCCTGCACGTCAAAATTCAGGTATAAGTCAAAATATATTAACCCAGATATCCTATCAGGATATCCTATCAGGATATGTGTGCAGGATATAGTCGCAGGATATTACCTTGTTGAGGAAGGATGTCATCGGCTCCAAGGAATCAGAAAAGTTGAGGTCTTCATGGGAGAACCCTTCAGAGCCTGGGGCACTAACTTCAGAACCTTTCCTCTTTTTTGCGGTGGAAGCACGACTTCTTAGGTTGGGCTTAGGAGCTGGTACTGGTTTGGAGCTGGTGGTGGCTGGAGTCTCTTTCTTAACATTGACTGGAGTGGGGTAACTGTCAAGCTCATCAAGGTCCAGGAGGATTGGAACTTTGCTGGAGTCTGCATACAGGGAGTAAAATTCTTTCCTAAACATATCAAATAAAAACATGTATGCAGGATATCATGCAGGATCCTTACCAGACATGTTTGCACTTGAAAGAGGGATTGGAGATGGTGGAGACGGGTTAAAACTTCTTTCAGCCTCTGGGAGGAGTCTGATAGCGTTAATTCTCTTCTGTGAATCAGCTAGGGGAGGTGCAAGCTTCCTAAAATCAGCTGTGTACAAAACAATAAAAAAGTTGATTAGCTCAAAGATATAAAGCAGGATACAAGACAGGATCATCCTTAACCCTAAATCCTACCCTTTCTCAACCACTTCACCGGATATTCCGTTCCACCAGGGATGGAGTCTCTTTTGACAAAGAAGAACTTGGATTGCCATTTCTCCTCATTCCTGGTGGCATGAAGTATCAGTGGATCGCCGGAGGAAGAATAGAACAAAAATCTACAGGAACCGTGGCATCTAAGCCGATACGCTAGGGGGAGGTCATGAACAGAAAGGTCATGGATATGATTTCTCTTGATCTGATCAAGACCAGACAAGACTCGCCAGAGCATCAGCATTGTCTGACTGAAGCATATATTGGTAACATTAAAGAAATCAGTGATGAAATCGGGAAAGGGAAACTGCAATCCTAAGGTAAAGGGAAAGGCATTGAAACATAACCACTCGTCAGAAACCATGTCCGACCGGATTTCCCGGTCAAACGGCCGGAACACCGTGCCTTCCGGGAAGATGCTGGATGATTTGAGAGCTGACAAGTGTGCACTATCAAAGGTGCATATTTCCTTCTCCGGATCTTGGAGAAGATTCTGCTGGATGAATGTGGGAGCGGAGTCACCGGAGCTTGATCTTGTTTGCCTTGTCATATTATTGCCGGAATATTGAACAGAATGAAAGAATAAGATGGAATTAAGAGAGTGAAAAAATTACCTTTTTCTCTTCGGTAAAGGTTAAATGGGATAAGCATGAGAAGATATAAGGGAGCAATGAGTAAATATAGGTTGTGCGGTTACAAACGGTCACATTATGAGTTTAATCTCTTAATTGCCTCGTTATTCGTAAAAAATATGTTGGTGCATGTTTGTGACAACAGCTTAGATTTGGTCTTTGGATATCTTGTAATTAGTTTAACGATAAACGGTTAGCGGGTTTAGCTTTGTATTAGTGAGATAATAGAGTTTGGGCTAAACAAAACCCATATTGGGTGTATGGGGGCGAATTGGGCTTGTCCAATTCGCAGTCCATGATGTTTAACCTTGGCCCAAGTAGCAAACCTTGTGTTATATAAACAAGGTTAGGCTTTAGGGTTTAGGTTAATAAGCCAAAACAGTGTGTGAGAGCAATTTCGTGAGAGACTTTAGGCTTGGACGAATTTGGAGTTGGTTAGGGATCTTGATTGATTGTAATCAGTTTGATAGATAATCAATAAAGATCCAGTTTGAAAGTGAATTGCTGTTCTTCTACTTGTTTCTGTGATAATCTGATCAAGAGGATTCCGCACTCTTGATTGGATTGACAATTCTATGAAAGATCTGTACGAACAAGGGGACCTACAATTGGTATAAGAGCATTAGGCTCTTGAAGGCTCGGTTCAGAATTGTATTCTGCAGAAACAGGGAGTTTTTTCGAATTTTTGAAAATTAGGGTTTTGAAATTTTCGAAATTTTTCTGTTTGTTTGATAAAAATTTTCAAAATTTATTGGCTGTTTTGATATTCTGCTTTGTTTGTTTGCTGATTTGCAGGTTTGCAGGACATTTGTTGGTTTATTCTGGAAAAAATTTGGCTGAAATTCGAAGATTGTTCTTGGTTTCTTCATCAAGTTCATCGAGTTTGGGTGAAAAGGTTGCTGATTTTGCTGTTTCGATTCTGCAGAAGTTGTTAGGAGAATCCAGAAAATCATCAAAATTTTCGAGAAGATTGAATTTCCAAATTTACAGACCTGTGAAATTAATTGGACCTGCGAATTTAACTGATCTGCGAACTTGTCGGCGAATTTAAATCCAAAGGCGACTTTGGTAACCGTATAATTTCCACAGCGAAATTATTACGGTTTTCGGCGACTTTACCAATCGTCGTAATCGCGAAATTAGACCAGCGAATTTGTTTAGCGAACTTGAACAGCGAATTTGACCTGCGAACCTTTGAACTTGATCAGCGAAATAACCTTGAACAGATTAGCGAAATTAAGTTTGACTGGCTAGCGAAATTAGCTAAATTAAAAAGGGTGGAATATTTTCTGGCAAGCGTAACAAAAAATTCACGTTTTCGAAAATAGAAATTGATCCGTAGCTCGTTTGACAGAACCGTTTGCACCGTTGCATTCCTCGTATTTTTAGGGCAAAAAAAGACTCTGGAAAATCCTGAATTTGGTTTTTGACATTATATATCATTGGATTCGTCTTTTCGAGGCGATTCTAACGGTGTAATTTGGTAACCACTGTTTTCGGAGATATTTTGTACGGTTTTATCAGTCTGCAACGTTAAAATGTCAAACATGTCTACTTTAAATGAGCTGTTGAAGATGGAGCATGAGGTTGGCACTACCAACAAACCACCTAAGATGATGAAGGTGGAGAATTACTTGACATGGAAGGATCGTTTTCAATCCTCCATTGAATATCAGGACACTCGCATGTGGATATGCATTGAAGATGGGTACACAAACCCTACACATGACTTTGAGGGCAGACCACGTAGAACTGCCTATGTGAACATGGAAGATGCTGATAAAAAGATGTATGAGGCTGAAAAGAGAGCCTTGGCTGCAATCAAAATGTCCTTACCTGATAGCATTAAGCATACTTTCAAGAAGTACACAAACTCAAAGGATATGTGGGATGCATTAGAGAAAAGATATGCGGGAAATGAAGATGTTAAGAAAAACAAAGTTGATCTACTGAAGAAGTAGTTTGCTGTTTTCAAGTACATGAAGCATGAGTCACTTGAGGACATCATCACTCGATACTACCATCTGATGTCAGAAATGGATAATTATGAGATAGAGTGCTATACTGACGTTGAAAAGAATGACAAGCTGCTCGATGCCTTACCTACTAAATGAGATATCTACACTCTCATGATCATGGGAGAAGCAGATTATGAGACTAAAGAGCTTGAAGAAGTGGTAGGAAAGCTGAGAGCTTATGAGCTCAGTATGAAGAAGAAAGACACTGGATATGATCAGGTTCAAGATCCAGCGATTTACAATGGGCTTACATCTTCTTCATCTCACAACGCTTCTAGCGACTCTACTACTGCGTTCCTTTCGTGTGAGAATGAGCAGGTCACAGTGAATGAAGATGGTGATGTGTGTTTTATAGCTGCTTCAGGAGGATCAACAGGAGCCAAGAGAACATCAGGTTCTAAGCAGAGTAGTGGTGTTAAGTCAATGCCAATGAGTGTGAAGTCTGCTGAAGAGCATCTTGCTCTACTTGCTTCATTTGTTGCTTCATATGAAAACTACATTCAGGGGAAGATATCTGATCCTGCTACTTTAGATGAAGATTACGATCAGATTGACCCTGATGATCTTGAAGATATGGATTTGCAGTGGCAAATGGCCATGATTACTAGAAGAGTAAAGAGATTTATGAACCGAACAGGAAGAAAGTTTATAGGAAAGACTGTTGGTTTTGATAAGACCAAAGTGAGATGCTTCAACTGTCAAAGTTATGGGCATTTCACTAGGGAATGTCAAAAACAAAAGCAGGAGACATCGAGTCAGAGTTCAAACAACAGGAATGCATCAAACAACTCTAACTCGAGAGCGCTGATCTCTACTGCTAGAGAAGGTTCATATGACTGGAGTATTCACTTGGAAAATGATGACAATGTCACTCAGGCATTCATGGCAGAGATAACGCCAGTTGATAATGGTGAAGCTATAGTAGATGATGTTAAAGTTGAGAAGAAAAGTGATGTTGAGGCTGATGTGAAAAAAGAGAGTAAAGCTGAAGAAAAGAAGGGTGATCAGACAAAAGATGCTGAAGAAGAAAAGCAAAAGTCTGACTATGAAAAGGAAGCTGAAGAAAAAGAAGCTAAATACAAGAGAATGGAAGCTCAACTTGCGGCTCTAATGGCCAATCTTGATAAACAAACAGGAGAGGTAAAGTCAAATTCTGTGTGTTTAAAATGTCATGAACTACAGGGTGAGGTTGACAGGTTGTCAACACAAAACCAAAGTCCGGTGAGCGAGATGTCTAACATTAAAGAATCTAACTTTTTTGCTAAAAGAAACGAATCATCATACTTGAAGAAGATAAAAGGTTATGAAAGTAAAATTGACTCATTAACCTGCAAACTAAACGAAAAACTTCAAGTCATAGACTTAGCTCATGAAATGATGGCTGAGAAAAAAAAAGAGATTTCTGAAAAATGCAAAGAGTTGTTAGATGCACAACTCAAAATTGTTGAACTTGAAAAGAAATTAGGTCAATTCAGGGACTCTACTTTTGTTATGAAACATATGATGGGTGGCTTGAAGAAAAGTAATGACAAAACTAGTGTGGGATTTCATGGTTTCAATGAAGTTCCACCTCCTGTTAGTCATGACTATTCTTTCTTGCCTGATGAAGATGACCTCATGGACTTTGTGTCAACATCACCAAGTAGTTCCACGTCACGTCAAGGAAATGTGTTTGAGAGTGCTGATGCTAAGAAGGATAATAACAGCAAACCTGTTTTGAAAAAGAAAACATAACATCCTAAGAATAAAAGTCCAACTTTTGTTAAAAGTGTTAATTTTGTTCAAGGAAGTGACATGAAAGATGAAACAGCTGTTATTGAAAACGAATCTAATGTAGAGTTTGCTAAAAATAAGAGCAAAGAAAATTCTGAAACTAAGCAAACTGAACCAAATCCTTCTAAGGCATCATCATCAAAACCAGAATCTAGTTCAAAGGATTCAGATAAGAAGTCTTTGAAAAAGAGATCGTGCTTCAAGTGTCACAGAAAGGGACATGTAGCTAGCTGCTGTCCTAATAAAAAGAATGAAGCACAAGTTAGTGAGAGGAAGAGAGAGAAGTCACCAAAGAATAGTGGTGATAAACAGGAGAAGGAATCTAACTCTCCAAAGAAATCTGCTCCCAAGCAACCAGAGAATGTTGCTGTTGGTGTAGATAAGGCTGAAAAAGGAACTCCACAAGTTCCTCGTTTTCAAAGAAATCAACCTAGATTTCAGCCTAGATCTCCACCAGGCAGATATGAGAGACCTAGAAGTAGTTCACCAAGAATGAACAATTATAATTATAATAATTTCAGGAGTCAAGGTCAATATCAAAATCAATACCAAAATAATGGTGGTCGAACTTTTTATAACAATGGCTTTAGAAATTATAACAATCAAGCTTCTTGGAATCAAAACTCATGGTATCAAAATCAAAATTTCCATAGGTCAAATAGTCCAAACACATATAGGAACCCTCAGGACCAGAGACCTTATGGAAATCAAACCCCATTTCCATCAACAGGTCTGAGATCCAAGACTCCAGTTAGGAGTAATGGATATTGGATGGATGTTCCAGTAGTTGGTGAATTTGGACGACCCAAGACCATTAAGGCTTAGGTCCCACAATCTAACTAATTTCTTAGTTGGTGTGTGCAGGAGCTACTAAGGAGGATTATCAACTTATGTTGATAGTAGCTGCCTCAGGCACATGACGGGGGATGTGAGATTGTTGATATATATATATATATATATATATATTGATTGATTTAAATTGAAGTTCAAAGTGCTGAGTCGACACACTAGATAACCTGGCAGATCTTTATACTAAAGCATTTGACAGGGCTCGCTTTGAACATTTAGTCGAACTCAACGGGATGAGGAATCCTGAATAACTGGTTTTTCATAAGAATTTTTGTAAATAGTTTACTGCTTTTCTTAAAAATTAAAAATACAAAAACATTGAAAAATCAAAAACATAAAAAAAATAGAAAATCAAAAATGAGTTATCACTGTGTGAAAAAGAAGAAATGATAGTACATCAGCGAGTTAGACTGTCACACTGAAAATAAATTAAATTGCTTAAGTGTGATAGCAGCTTCATCATATGATGTACCAGTAGGCAAAAAGCATGAAATAATCAACTTACCAATGTGATATAAACCTAAATTAACTGAGTTGAGTGGGGAACACATCAGTGGTGTATGGTTTAATGACCTTAAATCTTGCGTTGATAGATTGCCAAAATCTGAAGTTTTGGGTCTTTATACTGTTATTTCATCTGGGGATATCAGGGGTGTCCTTCTGCTGCATCCAGATATATGCTGACCTAGACACACCCAGGATATCTTAAAAGAGCTAAAAATGCCAAAACCCTTAAATGAAGAAGCTCTCAAAGAGAGTTATTAAAAAAATGCAAAATGCATAATTCGTACAAAAATTGGTATTTGTCATAGCCCTCGTTAGATATTTTGGTCTCTCTGCTGTACGGAAGTACTGACCTGTTCACCAATTATCTATCGTTGAAAAACAAAACGAATGAATTCGGTATACTCACCTACTACGATGAATCTTTGTGCATACCTTGATTGCGGGGGTATATCCTGAAGTGGGACACACTAGTATTTCAGTATAATAATATTACCTTAACGTCTTGGACTGCTTTTCACGAAAAAATTAAATAAAGAATTATCTAATTGTGTGAAACAGTTTGATTGTGCTGATATGATCTTCTTACTAGTGATTCTCACAAAAATAGAGTGTTTATTGCTTTTGTTATTTACTTGCTTTCAAAAAATATAAAAATACAAAAATAGTGTCTTTTTCTGTTTAAAATTCTTAACGTACAGAAAACTGTTATTCTTGGAGGAATTGTTACTGATAGGGGGAGACAGTGTTGGAAAGTGAGTTCAAATTTTTAAATCATGCGGGTTCTAGGGTGTGTGATTAAAAAGTTTTGCGTGTTGGTGATAAGTTGTAAATGCTTAATCTGTAATACAGTTTAACTATCTCTTGAATATTAATAATTTATTTAACTTTGTTGAAAAATTCTTATGGTTTCTCGAGATGTTTGTTTTATAGTATACAGATTGAAGCAGTATGTTGTTGAGAAGTTGCTGAGAAGTTGCTGTGAAGATGAGAGTTTGATTGGATGCATGGTAGAACCTCCTTTCGACATTGCAGATAAAGTTGAAGAGTTTGAAGATTGCTTTGCAAATGCTGAACTGGAGTTTACTCAAACGCTAAAGTTTTGAAGATTTGGTGATTGGATGCATCAGCTTAGGGGGAGTCTGTTGCTTACAGAGCTATTGAAGCTGAAGCTATCCAAAGACCAAAGACAGTGCAAGAATACATGAAGATTGCAAGACGACTAAAGACAAAGTTATTTTATGAAGTTATTGTCAAGGGGGAGTTTGTTGGTGCATGTTTGTGACAACAGCTTAGATTTGGTCTTTGGATATCTTGTAATTAGTTAAACGATAAACGGTTAGCGGGTTTAGCTTTGTATTAGTGAGATAATAGAGTTTGGGCTAAACAAAACCCATATTGGGTGTATGGGGGCGAATTGGGCTTGTCCAATTCGCAGTCCATGATGTTTAACCTTGGCCGAAGTAGCAAACCTTGTGTTATATAAACAAGGTTAGGCTTTAGGGTTTAGGTTAATCAGCTAAGACAGTTTTAGAGAGAGTAATTTCGTGAAGGCTAAGGCTTGGACGAAATTGTTTGTTGGTTAGGGTTTGATTGATTGTAATTCTTGTAATAGATAATCAATAGAAACCCAGTTTGAAAGTGAATTGCTGTTTTTGTTTCCTACACGTTTTCTGCTATAATCTGATCAAGAGGATTCTGCACTCTTGATTGGATTGAAAATTCTGTGAAAGATCCATACATCAAGGGGACCTACAAAATATAACCGTTAGTGCCAGGATACTAAACGGTAACATTTTTTGGGGACAATTGTTATGGGTGAAATTCTGAGCTCATATCCTGGATAATATCTTAAATTATATCTTGCTTGTATGATATATGTTCATGTCCGGGATGCTGATTCAGGATATTGGTAACATCCTGAATGGTATCCTGAGGATTACTAACGAATTATGTGCAGGAGTACGAGTCCAAGCTGGTAACGTTCATGAGGACCCTTTCCCCGGAAGACTCGGTCTAAGTCGTTCAAAGGAAGACGTTGAACCCGCTTTACCTGGTCTCCAACGGCTACTAGAGAATATTCGAAGGCATCCCATACTTATAGGAGATTTTGTTTTCGTTTGCTAGCTATAAATAGGTGGATAAATCAGATCGAATAGGACATCACAACTACACTCACTACTCTCTCACACTTACTCTCTCGCAACTTTCACATTCACAAAAAGCATTGTAACACTTAGCGATCTGATCAATATCCTGCACTGTATCCTGACGTTTAAAGCAATAAGAAGAACAAGGCAGCTGCGATTGTCAGCTCCCGAGGTTTTGTGCCGGCGAACTAGATTGATCAAGGGCTTTCCTCGTATATCTCGTGTCACCCCCTTTACTTTTTGCTCATAGTTTGATCGTAGATACAGCTCAATATCCTGAGCCATATCCTGAAAACGTTTTTTACAAACAACTTAATCAGCATATTTTCAACACTCATTTCTAGCACACTACCTCACTTAACTAATTTGATCACTTAATTACTTCGGTAATTTTTTACCAAAACAGTACCCTTTTTGGCTTCTCATGATACTTTCAGCTTAAAGCATCAGCTACTATGTTAGCTTTTCCTGCGTGGTATTGGATATCACAATCATAGTCGCTAAGGATTTCCATCCATTGTCTTTGCCTCATGTTTAATTTTTTTTGCCCAAAAACATACCTTAAACTCTTATGGTCTGTGAAGACAGTGAACTTACTACTGTAAAGGTAATGTCTCCAAATCTTAAGTGCAAAGATTATGGCTCCTAGCTCTAGATCATGCGTTGTATAATTTTCTTCATGCTTCTTAAGTTGTCTAGAGGCATAAGCAATTACCTTTTTTCGTTGCATCAACACATATCCAAATCCTAATTTAGATGCATCACAATAGACTATGAAGTCTTCAGCTCCTTCTGGTAAAACAAGTATTGGTGCATTAGTTAATCTTTGCTTCAGAATCTTGAAAGCTTCCTCCTGTTTTGGTCCCCATTCAAACTTAACTGACTTACATGTTAGTTTCGTTAATGGAATGGCTATTCTAGAAAAATCTTGAATGAAACATCTGTAATATCCTACCAATCCTAGAAAACTCCTTACTTCTGTTGGTGAATCAGGGACATTCCATTTGGTAGTAGCTTCGATCTTTGTAGGATCTACATGAATTCCTTCATGATTAACTAAATGTCCAAGAAATTGTAGCTCTTGCAACCAGAATTCACATTTTGAGAACTTAGCATAAGGCTTTTCCTTTCTCAACAATATCAGAAGTATTTGTAAATGCTCTGCATCCTCTTCCTTACTCTTGGAGTAAATTAGTATATCATCTATAAAGATAATTATGAATTTATCCATGTATGGTTTACATATCATGTTAATCATGTCCATAAATGCTACTGGGGCATTTGTCAAACTGAATGACATGACTGTAAATTCTTAATGGCCATACCTTGTTCTGAAAGCAGTTTTAGGAATGTCCACTTCCTGTACCTTCAGTTGATGATATCCTAAACATAAATCGATATTTGAGAAAAATCGAGCTCCTTGAAGTTGATCAAATAGATCATCTATTCTCGGTAGTGGATACCGATTTTTAATCGTAATCTTATTCAATTCCCTGTAATCAATACACATGCACATCGATCTATCTTTCTTCTTGACCAATAACACAGGTGCTCCCCATGGCGATGAGCTAGGTTGTATAAAACCTTTTTTCTAATAATTCGTCTAATTGTTTCTTCAATTCCAACATCTCCATCGGTGCTAGGCGATAGGGTGCATTGGCAATTGGTGCAGTTCCTTGTATCAGGTGAATTCTAAATTAAACCTCGCGATCTGGCGGTAGTCCAGGTAATCTTCTGGGAAAATGTCAGAGAAATCAGATACTATAGAAATATCTTTTATCTCTTTTCCTTTACTGCTAATGATTGCCGAAATCATATACACTACTCCTCCTTTTCATGCATAGCTTGCAGCTTTCATCACAGAGATGAACTTTGTGGATTTCGTTGGCTTGTCTCCTTGAATTGTGATCCTATCTCCATTTGGTGCATGAATTACCACATAATGTTGATCACACAAAATTCGCGCATGATTGGCCACCAACCAATCCATCCCTAATACAACATCAAATCCAGCTAGATTCATTGGTAAGAAGTTAGCGGTGATCTTATGTCCTAAAAATTCTATCTTTCCTTTCTGAAGGATTTTGTTTATGCTGATAGAATTTCCATTTGATGTTTCCATCATACAAGCTTGGTGATGTTTAGTTAGTGGTTGATTAAGTGATTTACATAATGTAGTATTTATAAAAGGGACAATTGCATATTTCCCCTTAACAAACTGCTTAATTGTGTATTTACCCAACTTAAAATTAAAATTGCATATATCCCATTCTTTAACTATTAAAATTGCATATATCCCCTTCCTTAACTAATATAATTGCAAATTTACCCATTTTGATTTAGTTAAGGAATGGGATATATGCAATTTTAATTTTAAGTTAGGTAAATACGCAATTAAGCAGTTTTTTAAGCGGAAATATGCAATTGTCCCTTTATGAAACTTTGGTTTGCACCAGAGTCAAATAATACTTTAGCGTAGACATCATGAATTAAAAACATACCGGCAATTACATCAGGAATCAACTCGGCTTCCTTAGCTGTTACTACGAATGCTCTGGCATTCTTCTTGGGTCCTTCTATTGTCTTTTCCTTGTTGTTAGTTGATGCAGCTAGTTTTGGGAATTTGGTCAGATGTGACCTGCCTCTCCGTAGTTATAGCATATTCTAGCACTAGCTTTCTTTCTACACTCTGCTTCCTTATGTCCTGGTATCTTGTAGAAGTTGCACAACACTGTGCACTTTCCTGAATGTTTCTTCTTACAGGACTTACAGAATGGTGAAGAAGAGGATGCACCTGCTCCTTTCCCACGATAGGAATTACCAGAACGTAGTTCCTGGGTAATCCTCTGGGCAAAATCCATCTTCTAGTTTTCCTCTTGTGTACGTACCAGTCCATCTGTCAGAGTGTTAGCAAGCTCCACTGTTTTTTCAATGGTTTGTAGCCTAGCTGCTTTGACTATATCTCTGATTTCACTGATTAATCCCCAGATATAACGGAAGATTAATAATGGCTCTGGCGATGCAAGTGTTGGTACTATCCTAGCATACTCGAAGAATTTGGTAGTAAATTCCCTAAAATTTACCCCAATCATTCTATGGTTTAGGAATTTATTAGCAATCTGCTCCTTTTATTGAGGAAGGCATAATTTCTTTTCAACTGTTTCCTTAAAGTTATTCCATTCTATATAATAGACTAACTCACTTCCCCTTGATTGAAGAATGGTATTCCACCACTCTAATGCTTCATCTTTGAAAAGATTAGAAGCATACATAATCTTATCATCATCAGCACATTTACTAATTTTTAAGACCGCTTCAGTCTTTTCTATCCAGCGTAAGGCTGAAATAGCTCATTCATTGCCCGAGAACTCTATGGGTTTGCATGACAAGAATTCTTTGTAAGAACAACAATAAGAGATGGTTTTGTTTCGTTTTGGAATCGGAGCTTTGATAAGAATACCGTTATCTTCGTTAATGTCGTAACTCGGCTCGTCGTGCGTACGTTTACTACCTATTATGGTATTGTCGTTTACTGCCTTTTTATTAATAGTGTCGATAATACATGGCAAGGCATCTATAATTCCTTGAGCTACTATGTGTTCTATTGCACTTTTATCCACTTGGTTCTTGTTATCATTATTATTCTGAACTTCCTGAATTACTTCGTTTGACATCTGAATTGAAAACATTATTAGGTGTTAATATCATAGAATAATTTAAACAACAGATATTCAAACACATTTAACCAAAACAGCCGAGCATTGCGACGTTTACTCTTTTTATATATTATGCATCTATACAAACTATAACTGAAATTCTAAACGTTAGTAATTATATGCGTCGATACATATATTAGTATGGATTTTATATATTTTTTATCAAGTTTAAAAAGGAAAGTATATATATGTATAGTATATCTAGGGTTTGTTGTTTCTCAGAACTGCCTTTCTCTCTTGTCGTATTTCCAGAAGAGATTTTCTCCTATGCGGCGTATCCTATTTCCTTCGTCAATAAGCTCTTTGCCATAGTGACGAAGTCCAGCTACGTTTTCATGACTCATTGTAGGAAGTATGGCCGGTATAGGTTCATTATAGGCAGGTATGGGTTCTTCATATGGTAAGTAGGGATTTGGGTCGTTTATCATGTTTTGGAAAGTCATTGATCCACCACTACTGTCACACCCCAACCGATGGCGGAAACATCGGGATGAGACGAAATAGATTGCAAGAGACATCATAACACTATGTGACAATATAAATTAAATTTGATTTCATAAAAGTTGCTACAAATGTCATACAAGAATCAAATAAGACAACATTGTTTTCAAACATACATTTACAAAATAGATTAATCTAAGCGTGTTTCTAAGTCCACGTAAATCTTGTTTCTTCACTTAGCATCATCTTGTCTACAATCCTGCAACATGTATTAAAATACAATCAACAAAAAGTTGGCGAGTATACAAGTTTAATACATAGTATAACATAGAATAAAATTGTTTAATGTGTTCATATCCCATATAAATAACATGATGCAAGTTACTAATACGCTGAAACGGTGCCACTATATGTTCAAACCCTACAATACAATGCGTTAAAATAGCCTATCCCAAAGAATAACGGGAGGTAACATGTTTAACTTAACAATACCCCAAGACTAGTGGGCGGTGCATTACTCCTATAGCGCTATAATTGTTAAGGCGGGCTTGTACGAAGTTAATGAGCATATAGACACTAATAGTTTACATAGCATATGAGATTAACAAGCATCAAATCGTTCATTGACTAACTCCCAATAGACTAGCGGGAGGTGAACATGTTTACATGTGGATAGAATATGATTCATATAGTTTCAAGTGTTTAGTGTTTTTACATAGAATATATGTTGCACCCAAAAGTGTTTAAAAAGTAAAATGGGTTTGAGTATACTCACAAAATTGCATATGCTTTCCGATTATCCAATGTGACAAAGTTGTTGAGACTAGAAAGTTGAATATGTTCGATTTGGAGTTTTAAGAGATGGTTACATTCGGTCTAAGGATTTAGAGATTAAAGTACATGAAAAATAGACATATGTGAAAATAATCATCTTGTACACATAACACTTGTTCTTGACACTACTAAAACTCAAAAGAGTTTATGTGTTTTCATGGATTCAAAGGTCCATTAGAATTGTAACAAGTGCATGGTCAAAGGTGATGTAACTTACACTTGACAAATAACCAATAAGTTATCATCAAGGTCTAGTTACTTGGATAATTATAGATTATATTGATAACATATGATTATTATATAGAGATTACAAGGTCCTATAAATCAAGCATGAGGTAGGAGATTAAAGTCTCCATTTAGGTACCTCTTTGTGTCATATAATTCATACATGAGGTAGGAAGAATCAAGTCTTCCATTTAGGTACCTCTATTGTTCACCACCACATTTGTTGTTAGAAACAACAAGGAGGGTCATGAACTTACAAATAAGAAAGGGAAATGGACAACTAATCTATGGAAAAACATCAAGTAGTGAGTGGATTCTTATGAAAGATAGCCCAAGCTAGTCTAACAATCACACATACATCAAGCTTCAAGCTTGAACACTTCTTGTGGGTAAAATCCTTTCTAAAACAGAATGTTTGTGAGGTTTTATCCTCTGATTTAACTTGTCTCAGCCTTGTTTTTAAGCCCAACCAACCATTCAATTGATTATGAGCATTAGGACATAGGTTTGAGATGAGATAACTCAAGTTTAGCCAAGTTTAACAAAGTTTAAATAAAAAAAGAAACTTCAATCCACTTTGGAGCCTATTTGGTGACATTCCAGGCCTTGGTTTTCCATGAAAAAACTGTGGAAATGTCCCTTAGGTCGATCCAAGTGATTGAGAAGAAGAATGGATGAAAAAGACCAAGAAATGAAGAAGTTACGCTTGTTTTAGTGCCTTGATACAAATCTGCTCGTTTTTTCTGATTTGCAGTTGATTGAGAGATGTTTTGAGAGTGTTTTTGTGGGTTTGTAAAGTGAATGAAGTGTGGAAGATAATTGGTATTTATAGGGAAGTGTTTGGGTGGTTGTTTGGTGAGAATTTAATGAAGGGAGCACAACTTAAACACAAGGAAACACAAAAGAAAAGGCCCAATCCACTGTTGTACAAGTGTCACACCCCGACCACGTATAACATAAAAAACGTGGCGGAAACGTCGGGGAGTGTTGTAACAGAATTAATTGTTTCATAACCATGGCATACAAAGTTGTATTTTATTTATCAACATAAGAGTTACATTGTTTTAAACGAGAAATAAAGAGTTCATAACATAGTTAAACTAAGTCTATCTTCATTTTTATGTCTCTAAGGCACAGGTCCGCCCTAGTGTCACGATCATCATCCTACGCAAAAGCTCCTGAAAACACATGTGAAAATAGGTACGTCAGCATAAAAATGCCTGTGAGATACATAGGTTTGTGAAAAATAGGATTCATGACTTAGAAGTTTAGAAAAAGTTGTTTATCAGAAGTCAGTCATGAACCTTATAATTTGTTTTGTTTTGTAAATCGTTTAAAAAGCGATAAGATCGAATGATATGTATAAATAAAAGAATAATGCGTGGTTAAATGTATAACCAAGTAAAATGAGTTGTATAAAGTAAATTGTTTGTAAACCAAAGTCTTGTGAAAAATATGTTATTTATATAAAATGTTATATGTCTCAAATTGCAATGATTCAAATAACGCTACGATATGTAATACCATACAAACACTTATATATAGGAAGTACTAGCGGCGTATCCACCATGCTTGTATCATATTACACACGCCTCGTTACTTAAATCACTTAAACAAACCACCAATGTATAAAGTCTATGTTTAAACCAATCGTCAAAAGTCCTTGTATAAGCCATGTCAAATGTTTATAAGTCCAAAAGTAGTCAAGTAATGTGTATTAAATGTTAGGTATTGTAAGTAAAGTATTGTCACAAAATCCAAATGTAGAAATGTACAAAACAAAGTATTTTGAATATATCAAAAAGTTATGTTTTGCAAAGTAATGCATGTTACATTGATACAAACATTTATGTGGTAAGTTAACGCATACATTCAAGCCTTGAGACAGTCGGATAACCCTTTCAGTCAAAGTTATCAAAAGAAATGTTTTCGGATTCAGTCATTCCTTACATCCAAACAAACCCGGGATGTCAGGAATGGGATTTGTCAAGTCCTATGGTACCAGTACTTACTACCGAGCGGCGTAGCTAATGTTAATGAACGTATAATAGTCTCGTTTGTGCAAACCAAATGTTATAGCAGTTGTATACATGTCATATGAAAACAATGTACTAAGTATGCTAAGTTAACATACAAAGCAGAAAAGTCATGTAAATCAATGTGCTAGCATGCTATCAGTCAACATACATAGCAGAAATGTAAAGTAAAACAATGTACTAAGTATGCACACAATGGACATACATAGCATGAAACGTAAAGAAATCATGTACTATAATGTACTAACAAACATAGCATGTATATGATGTGAAAACAGGAAAGCATGAAAGTAGCAAGTAGGCACATGTGTTTCACCCCAAAACAGTTTGGAAAACAGTAAAAGAGGGGTCTATGTACTCACTTGAGATTGCTCAGAAGTCCTAAGATAACCACCAAGCAATGCTAGAGATCTCGGAATCAAACGGCACCTAATATAGGTAACTATGTTAATAAACCGGACCTATATCGGAAGATCGGATAGAATGAGGGCTCGTAAACCAAATGAGTATTGGAACACATGTAGTATGGTTTAACAAGTCCTACATACTAAATGAAACCTAACCTAAGTGTTTACGACCCATTACGACCCGTTTAGGAAGCTCATGCTACTTTAACGCGTCGTTCGCGTAAAACGCGTTCGGACCGCCTAACTAGTCCTATGATAAGTAACATATGCCTTAACATGTCTAATATTGTTGTCAAATCAGTTTAGATGTCAAAAGTTATGTTACATATGTTTAAAATGAATTTTGGCATCAAAGGGGTATTTTGGTAATTTACCTAAGGCATATAAACTACCTATCATACAACTACTTAAACGTCGTGACCATAAGGTATAACCTCGGAAGGTTATTCCCTATATACTATGGTCACCTAATGTGTTTGGTCGGATCCTAATGATCGACCAAATGGGTCGGGTTCGAAGGTATAAGCGATTTATTAGATCGCTTACCCTTACGACCCTAGACAACGTGGTAATCAGTAGGCATAGTCACAAGGGACTATAACCATCGTGATTACAATCACGTTGCGAAGTTCGAACGAACTTCGCATTGACCATAAACTGGTAAACGCAGAAAGTCAAACAAAGTTTGACTTTCGGACTCGAAAAACAATAAAAGAACGAAGGAATACTTACGAAGGGTCCCCGAATGCTAATCTAGATCAAAATAGCTCAGGTATGAAACAAAGGTTTCAACTTAGAGCACATTAGATCAGATTCTTGTGAGAAATGAGTGAGAATGTGGTGGGTATTTATAGTTTTCGATTCACCGTTAGGATCGTTTCTTGGAAAAGGGGGAATGATCTAGCCCGTACACTTGTCGTAATGTTGTGGTAACTGATTTTGGCCACCATAAGAGATTAACATGTGGCACTTGACCTTTGGGAAATGTTTAGGGGCTGTTAACAACTATTAACTTGACCTTTGCTGATCTGAAAGGCTGATGCGGGCCGCGTCAATGATGGCCTTGGGTGTACGCGGGCCGCCTGGGGTCTGCAGATCAGCAACAAGTTTCAACAGTTGCAGTTTCAGTCCCTGTTACGTATTTAAGCCATTTCCGACATCTTTAAGGCCCTTTAAGACATATTTAAGGGCCTAAAATGATGCCTAAACATTGTGGACATGAAACATGCTCAAAAATATGTCGGATGTTGGTTCATTTGGTCGTACGATCGCGATGATCGCTTAATTACGACGAAATGCGCATAAGCGCGAAAAACGATCCAAATTGTGTGACGAATGGATTTTTCTTATGCCAAACACTAAAATAAAATATTTTAGTGCTTACATAAATTTTTGGATGTCCGGATGTATTCGGAACGTAAGTTATACGCGAAAGTGCAAACTTGTGCACTTTTTGACACTTTTAGTCCCTGAATGACCCAAAAGTTTATTTTAGCACACCGAACCCCTCAAAGCCTATTTCTAAGCTATATAAAGGATATTTAAGGTGTGTTTAACTTATGGTCATGTTCTGGAATGTTCGTTACAGTTCAAATTGGCATACTTTCGCAGTTTGTCAAGTTTAATCCCTGTAAGCGAATTAACTTGTTTTTGCCATACCAAAGCCTTTAAAACTTATTTCTAAGTTATGTAAAGGTTATTTAAGTTATGTTAAGTATATGTTGATGTTCCGGAGTATTTTTCGCATTAAACGGGTTACGTTTATGCATCAGTTTGCGTATAACTCTCCAGAAAGCGATGTAGAGTTTGAAATTGAATAAAAGTCAAAATACGAAAAATGTAAAACACAACAAAACAAACATTGGGATGAAATAACATTGTTTTATTTATAATTGAACTGTTCACAATGATAAGAAGCACAGTTATTACAGTCTCCCCTACTTGTGGAAATTTCATCCCGAAATTTATTTAGAGGAAACTCGTGGGAAAAGATGCGGATACTTCGCCTTCATTTGATCTTCGCGTTCCCAAGTAAACTCAGGTCCACGTTTAGCTTCCCAATGAACTTTGACCAAAGGAATGCGCTTGCGTTTGAGCCATTTGACTTCACGTTCCATGATTTCCACTGGCTTCTCAACAAATTTCAGTGTTTTGTTAACACGAATTTCGTCAAGCGGTATGTGGAGGTTCTCATCAGCTAAACACCTCTTAAGATTGGACACGTGAAAGGTTGGATGAACATTTTCCAAGTTCAGGAGGTAACTCAAGTCTGTAGGCTACCTTTCCGATTCTTTCGACGATCTTGAATGGTCCAACGTATCTAGGTGCAAGTTTTCCTTTCTTTCCAAATCTGATCACACCTTTCCAAGGTGAGACCTTAAGTAATACTCGATCACCGACTTGAAATTCCAAGGGCTTGCGTTTTGGGTCCGCGTAACTCTTTTGACGGCTTCTAGCTGTCTGAAGGTTATCACGAACTTTCTTTATCTTGTCAGTTGTCTCTAAAATGAGGGCAGGTCCAGTAAGTTGAGCCTCGCCGATCTCATTCCAGTAGACTGGTGAACGACATTTTCGACCATAGAGAGCCTCGAAAGGAGCCATTTTGATGCTGGTGTGATAACTGTTGTTGTAGGAGAATTCAATTAACGGAAGATGTGAATCCCAACTACCACCAAAATCGATCACACAAGCTCTAAGCATATCCTCCGGAGTCTGGATTGTTCTTTCAGATTGACCATCCGTTTGCGGATGATAAGCTGTGCTCAGATTAAGTTGGGTCCCCATAGCAGATTGCATGGTTCTCCAAAAATGAGAAGTGAAACGAGCATCTCTGTCAGAAATGATGTTCAAAGGAACACCATGTCGAGCTACAATTTCATCCACATAGATTTTAGCAAGTTTGTCAGCAGAAAAATCCTCACGGATTGGCAAGAAATGTGCTGACTTAGTAAGACGATCAACGACTACCCAGATGGCATCATGACCTTTCTTTGTGCGCGAAAGTTTAGTAATGAGATCCATAGTAATGTTTTCCCATTTCCAAACTGGGATCTCTGGTTGCACCAATAAACCCGAAGGACGTTGATGTTCCGCCTTAACCTTAAGACAGGTAAGGCATTTTGATACGTATAAGGCAATGTCTTTCTTTATACCAGGCCACCAATAGTGAATACGAAGATCCTTATACATCTTATCTGAGCCCGGATGAACAGAATAACGAGACTTATAGGCTTCATCCATAAGCAAGGTACGAAGATCATCCTGGCTTGGGACCCATAAACGGTCCATGAAGTAATATGATCCATTGTCCTTCAGTTCAAGAGCAGGTGTTATGTGATAGGGAAATTCCTTATCCATCAAACCTTGTGAAACACAAGATTGTTGAGCCTGAGAAATGCGTGCCTGGATATCGGAGCAAGCTTGAATAACAGATTGAACACGTACACAATGAAGCTTAGTACGTTCCTTACGACTCAATGCATCGGCTACGACATTCGCCTTACCAGGATGGTAGCGAATTTCGCAGTCATAGTCGTTTAGAAGCTCGACCCAACGTCGTTGCCTCATGTTGAGTTCTTTCTGGTTGAAGATATGCTGAAGACTTTTGTGGTCCATGAAAACCACACATTTTGTACCGTACAAATAGTGTCTCCAGATCTTAAGAGCGAAGACAACTGCACCCAACTCAAGATCATGAGTGGTGTAGTTTTTCTCATGTATCTTCAACTGCCTTGATACGTATGCTATGACTTTGTTCCTTTGCATTAGAACACAGCCAAGACCCAATTTAGATGCATCGCAATAAACGACGAAATCATCATTGCCCAGAGGCAAGGTCAGAACAGGCGCGTCACAAAGTTTCTGCTTCAAGTGTTGAATAGCTTCCTCTTGCTTGAATCCCCAATCAAAGGGTTTGTTCTTCTGAGTTAGAGCAGTTAGAGGAACTGCAATCTTTGAGAAGTTCTCAATGAAGCGGCGATAATAACCCGCTAGACCAAGAAAAGAACGAACTTCAGTAGGTGTAGTAGGCGTATCCAAATCCTTAATCGCACTGATCTTGGAGGGATCTATATGAATACCTTGTTCGTTGATAATATGTCCTAAGAATTGAACCTCTTTGAGCCAGAATTCACACTTGGAGAATTTGGCGAAAAGTTGCTCTTTCTTTAGGAGTTCCAGAGTAAGACGAAGATGTTGCTCGTGATCAGCTCGCGTCTTAGAGTAAATCAAGATGTCGTCAATAAAAACAATGACGAACTGATCCAAATAAGGCTTGCAGACCCTATTCATTAAGTCCATGAAAACAGCAGGAGCATTAGTCAAACCGAATGGCATGACCGTGAACTCATAATGCCGATAACGAGTACGGAACGCTGTCTTGGGAATATCTTCTTCATGCACCCGAAGTTGATGATATCCGGAACGTAGATCAATCTTCGAAAAATAAGAAGCGCCCTGTAACTGATCAAAGAGATCGTCTATGCGCGGTAGGGGATATCGATTCTTGATGGTAAGCTTGTTAAGCTCACGATAATCGATACACATCCTAAAAGATCCATCCTTCTTCTTGACAAAAAGAACGGGAGCACCCCAAGGTGAAAAGCTAGGACGTATAAAACCTTTGTCAGAGAGCTCCTGAAGTTGATTAGACAACTCTTGCATCTTAGACGGTGCAAGACGATATGGAGCTCTGGCAATGGCATTTGCACCAGGTACGAGATCAATACGGAACTCGACTTGGCGTGCTGGAGGTAGACCAGGTAAATTTTCAGGGAAAACTTCAGAATAATCCCGAACGACAGGAACATCTGAAATAGACTTACCCTTGCCTTTTTCTGCTGTGACATGTGCCAAGAAGGCCACATAGTTCTTTCGGAGATACTTCCGAGCTTTAAAACAAGACATGAGTTTGAGACCACCGGCAGGCTTCTCACCACGAACCTGTAGGATCTCGCCTGTCGAAAGCGGCACACGAACAATCTTCTCGGAACAAACTATCTCTGCGCGATGTTTAGATAACCAATCCATACCCACTATGATGTCGAAGCTTCCAAGTTGCATAGGCGTGAGATCGATCGGAAAAAGATGGTCGTTAAGATTCAATCGGCAGTTGTGAAGAACAGAATCAAGAACAATGGGTTCACCACTAGCAACTTCTACTGTCAAAGGTTTACCTAATTTCGTTCTAGACACGCGAAGCATTGGCTCAAAAGACAATGACACAAAACTCTTATCGGCACCCGAATCAAAGAGAACAGATGCAGGCTGATTATTAATAAAGAACGTATCATTCACCACTTCATTGTCTGCTTGTGCCTCTTGAGCATTCATGTTGAAGACTCAACCTCGAGCCGGAGCCTGATTCTGATTTGGATTCTGGTTCTGGTTGGCTAGCCTTGGGCACCGGTTCCTGTAGTGGGTCAGATCCCCACAATTATAGCACGAACCAGGAGGAAAATGAGGTCGTGCAGCTTGACCTTGTTGCTGAGCAAGAGGCTGAGCAACTTGTTGGGCTTGGTTCTGAACTACCTGGTTCTGGTTAACAGGAATGCGACAAGTAGCGGCAAGATGACCAGATCTTCCGCAGTTGGTGCACTGACGACACTGGAGGTGTGGTGGATGATGGCCGTTACACCTGTTGCACAAAGGTGCATTGCCAAGATAAGGCTTCTTGGCTAGTGGCTGCGCAGGCTGATTTGGTGCAGCTTGGGCCTGTGCAGTAACGTCATAGTTTTGGGAAGCCTTCCGCTTCCTAGACCCTCCAGAATTATTTCCCTTCTTGTTTTGACCTTTCTTGCTATCTTCCTTGTCAGACGACTGTTTCTTGCCCTTGTCACCCTTCCTGTGTAATTTATTCTTCCAAATCTGCGACTCAGTCAATGTCGCTGATAACTCGATCGCCTGACGGAGTGTGGCAGGGTTACTACCAGTAATGATGTCTTGCACTGAGTCAGGTAGGCCGTCGATGTACCTTTCGATAGCCTTGTCGAGTGGGGTAACCATTGTTGGGCAAAGCAGACTCAACTCCTCAAATCTATCAGTATATGCCCTGTGCTCGCCACTATCTTGTTTCAAGTCATCAAACTTCTTCTCCAACGCTCGTTGTTCATGACGAGGACAAAACTCCCTCATCATAAGAGCTCTAAGTTCAGCCCATGTCTGTGCTAGAGCAACTTCTGCACCACGGTCTCTCATTACCCCATTCCACCATGTAAGAGCCCTCTTCTGAAACACACTCGAAGAAAACTCGACCTTGCGATTATCCAGACACTGAACATGACGAAAAGTATTCTCAATGCTCTCGAACCATTGAAGAAGCCCAGTCGCTCCTTCAGAACCACTAAACTTGAGTGGTTTAGCCGAGTTAAAATCCTTGTATTTGCATGGAGCATTGTTGTTGTTGTTGGCTTGGTTCCATTGAGCAAAGAGGTTTGGGAATTGAGCAGCCATCTGCTGCGCAATGATTTCTGCCAGTTCGGCAGTTGCTATCTGGTTTTCGCGTCGAGGAGGCATTCTAAAAGAGGAAAACATGAAAGGAACGAGTGAGATGTTTGGGTGAAAAGAATGAGATGAAACAAAATCTACAGAGGTAAAGATGGTGGTCATTCGTCCGCATTACCAAGCAAACAAACGACGCACAGTGACTAATCAAAGTAAATGGATCAAAAATAATGTATCGCGAAGACATGCTCGCCTATAAGTGAACACTCATCCCAAGAATTCCCAGGTAAGCACAACTGGTCTCGCGTCTGATGAGATATATACGAAGTGCTTGCCTAGACAGAAAACCCAGAATACAGGCATTCACTCTTCCAGTTTGCACGTGTTCACATTATTTAAAACCCAAAACCTTGACGAGATTTTTGAAAATTCAAAGGCATAAAGCCAAAAGAAAAATTTTAGTTAAACTGGAAGGGTTCAAAACCTTACAAAAGAGGGTTCAAAACCATGTAATAAATTATCCAAAAACAGAAGATTGTTTTTCAAAAATAGTTTCGGAAAATTGGGTTCTTGTTTTGATAATCACCTAAGGATAGGTGATGTGCATGTTTTAAGATCTAAACACAAGATAACTTGTGTTAGGGTCCTAGAAAGGTTATAGTCTAGGTCAAAGAATTACTAATAACCTAATTCCCTATAACCATTGGCTCTGATACCAACTCTTCTGTCACACCCCGACCACGTATAACATAAAAAACGTGGCGGAAACGTCGGGGAGTGTTGTAACAGAATTAATTGTTTCATAACCATGGCATACAAAGTTGTATTTTATTTATCAACATAAGAGTTACATTGTTTTAAACGAGAAATAAAGAGTTCATAACATAGTTAAACTAAGTCTATCTTCATTTTTATGTCTCTAAGGCACAGGTCCGCCCTAGTTCACGATCATCATCCTACGCAAAAGCTCCTGAAAACACATGTGAAAATAGGTACGTCAGCATAAAAATGCCTGTGAGATACATAGGTTTGTGAAAAATAGGATTCATGACTTATAAGTTTAGAAAAAGTTGTTTATCAGAAGTCAGTCATGAACCTTGTAATTTGTTTTGTTTTGTAAATCGTTTAAAAAGCGATAAGATCGAATGATATGTATAAATAAAAGAATAATGTGTGGTTAAATGTATAACCAAGTAAAATGAGTTGTATAAAGTAAATTGTTTGTAAACCAAAGTCTTGTGAAAAATATGTTATTTATATAAAATGTTATATGTCTCAAATTGCAATGATTCAAATAACGCTACGATATGTAATACCATACAAACACTTATATATAGGAAGTACTAGCGGCGTATCCACCATGCATGTATCATATTACACACGCCTCGTTACTTAAATCACTTAAACAAACCACCAATGTATAAAGTCTATGTTTAAACCAATCGTCAAAAGTCCTTGTATAAGCCATGTCAAATGTTTATAGGTCCAAAAGTAGTCAAGTAATGTGTATTAAATGTTAGGTATTGTAAGTAAAGTATTGTCACAAAATCCAAATGTAGAAATGTACAAAACAAAGTATTTTGAATATATCAAAAAGTTATGTTTTGCAAAGTAATGCATGTTACATTGATACAAATATTTATGTGGTAAGTTAATGCATACATTCAAGCCTTGAGACAGTCGGATAACCCTTTCAGTCAAGGTTATCAAAAGAAATGTTTTCGGATTCAGTCATTCCTTACATCCAAACAAACCCGGGATGTCAGGAATGGGATTTGTCAAGTCCTATGGTACCAGTACTTACTACCGAGCGGCGTAGCTAATGTTAATGAACGTATAATAGTCTCGTTTGTGCAAACCAAATGTTATAGCAGTTGTATACATGTCATATGAAAACAATGTACTAAGTATGCTAAGTTAACATACAAAGCAGAAAAGTCATGTAAATCAATGTGCAAGCATGCTATCAGTCAACATACATAGCAAAAATGTAAAGTAAAACAATGTACTAAGTATGCACACAATGGACATACATAGCATGAAACGTAAAGAAATCATGTACTATAATGTACTAACAAACATAGCATGTATATGATGTGAAAACAGGAAAGCATGAAAGTAGCAAGTAGGCACATGTGTTTCACCCCAAAACAGTTTGGAAAACAGTAAAAGAGGGGTCTATGTACTCACTTGAGATTGCTCAAAAGTCCTAAGATAACCACCAAGCAATGCTAGAGATCTCGGAATCAAACGGCACCTAATATAGGTAACTATGTTAATAAACCGGACCTATATCGGAAGATCGGATAGAATGAGGGCTCGTAAACCAAATGAGTATTGGAACTCATGTAGTATGGTTTAACAAGGCCTACATACTAAATGAAACCTAACCTAAGTGTTTACGACCCATTACGACCCGTTTAGGAAGCTCATGCTACTTTAACGCGTCGTTCGCGTAAAACGCGTTCGGACCGCCTAACTAGTCCTATGACAAGTAACATATGACTTAACATGTCTAATATTGTTGTCAAATCAGTTTAGATGTCAAAAGTTATGTTACATATGTTTAAAATGAATTTTGGCATCAAAGGGGTATTTTGGTAATTTACCTAAGGCATATAAACTACCTATCATACAACTACTTAAACGTCGTGACCATAAGGTATAACCTCGGAAGGTTATTCCCTATATACTATGGTCACCTAATGTGTTTGGTCGGATCCTAATGATCGACCAAATGGGTCGGGTTCGAAGGTATAAGCGATTTATTAGATCGCTTACCCTTACGACCCTAGACAACGTGGTAATCAGTAGGCATAGTCACAAGGGACTATAACCATCGTGATTACAATCACGTTGCGAAGTTCAAACGAACTTCGCATTGACCATAAACTGGTCAACGCAGAAAGTCAAACAAATTTTGACTTTCGGACTCGAAAAACAATAAAAGAACGAAGGAATACTTACGAAGGGTCCCCGAATGCTAATATAGATCAAAATAGCTCAGGTGTGAAACAAAGGTTTCAACTTAGAGCACATTAGATCAGATTCTTGTGAGAAATGAGTGAGAATGTGATGGGTATTTATAGTTTTCGGTTCACCGTTAGGATCGTTTCTTGGAAAAAGGGGAATGATCTAGCCCGTACACTTGTCGTAATGTTGTGGTAACTGATTTTGGCCACCATAAGAGATTAACATGTGGCACTTGACCTTTGGGAAGTGTTTAGGGGCTGTTAACTTGACCTTTGCTGATCTGAAAGGCTGATGCGGGCTGCGTCAAGGATGGCCTTGGGTTTACGCGGGCCGCCTGGGGTCTGCAGATCAGCAACAAGTTTCAACAGTTGCAGTTTCAGTCCCTGTTACGTATTTAAGCCATTTCCAACATGTTTAAGGCCCTTTAAGCCATCTTTAAGGCCCTAAAATGATGCCAAAACATTGTGGACATGAAACATGCTCAAAAATATGTCGGATGTTGGTTCGTTTGGTCGTACGATCGCGATGATCGCTTAATTACGACGAAATGCGCATAAGCGCGAAAAACGATCCAAATTGCGTGACGAATGGATTTTTCTTATGCCAAACACTAAAATAAAATATTTTAGTGCTTACATAAATTTTTGGATGTCCGGATGTATTCGGAACGTAAGTTATACGCGAAAGTGCAAACTTTTGCACTTTTTGACACTTTTAGTCCCTGAATGACCCAAAAGTTTATTTTAGCACACCGAACCCCTCAAAGCCTATTTCTAAGCTATATAAAGGATATTTAAGGTGTGTTTAACTTATGGTCATGTTCTGGAATGTTCGTTACAGTTCAAATTGGCATACTTTCGCAGTTTGTCAAGTTTAGTCCCTGTAAGCGAATTAACTTGTTTTTGCCATACCTAAGCCTTTAAAACTTATTTCTAAGTTATGTAAAGGTTATTTAAGGTATGTTAAGTATATTTTGATGTTCGGGAGTATTTGTCGCATTAAACTGGTTACGTTTATGCATCAGTTTGCGTATAACTCTCTAGAAAGCGATGTAGAGTTTGAAATTGAATAAAACTCAAAACACGAAAAATGTAAAACATAACAAAACAAACATTGGGATCAAATAACATTGTTTTATTTATAATTGAACTGTTCACAATGATAAGAAGCACAGTTATGGGTGCTTGTTCGCGGGCCGCGAGCCTTCAAGGTTCGTGGTTTAGTTTGATTTTTTTCATTTACGGTCCCTGTACTTACATATAAGCATGATTTTAAGGTGTTCCCAAGGTATTTTAAGTATATGAATTATATATGGAGGTATGTAATGTATTCAAATCGTAAAAACTAATATAAAACGAGTATACACATGTGTGTTTGTCGGGATTTAGCGCCAAAATTGTATAAATTGCGTATATAAATCACGTGTTTGTAAGTTTATTATATGTTTACAAGAATCATGGATGGTGAATCAAAATATAATAAATCAAAATCGTATAAGTGTAAAGGAAATATTAAGATATAATTTGAGAATAAATGATGGGTTGCACTACAATTTGTGCCTTGGATTTACGATTATAAGACGAAATGTGATTACGAAAGGCACAAGTTTCCAAAAATAGATTTACATGATACGATTACTAAATTAAGAAGGTTACGAAGAAGCGGAGCATTACAACTGCTCTAGTGGGTCTGGTGTTGGTAACCTGGGTATTTCCTCAGGGTTGAAAGCTGGTATTGGCAGTGGGTTTTCTTGATTTGGTTCAGGGTGTCACACCCCCAAATTACCACGTGCGGAAACACCGCGGGACGTGTGACGTACCAGGATCCAAGCCACCAATCACATTGAACTATAAATATTATTTAAATAAAACATTCCATTCATTTCAAAATATAAATCCAAGTCATAAGTTAAACCAAAGTAACGTTCAGCGGAAGCCTATAGTAAATAGTTAATCAACTGTTTCAAAACAAGTGTTCAAAACCGATGTAACAAGTATCCAAGAGTCTCGATCCATGACCACTCCAGCACTCCCAGATAGCAAGTCCATAATCAAGAATCTAACGACCTGCAAGCATGCAGACAAGTGTGTCAGACGACGCTGGTGAGTTCAAAGTTTTGTTAACACGTTTTAGTTACCAGATATGTGAATAAAACATTTCGATGATTTGATGTTATAATAACTCGTTTACCGCTGATGGCTTACAGTTTGTTTGCCAAAACCCCATTGCCTCTATCAAAGCAATGGTCAAAATTGGGATCATTAGTTCACTCCCGACCTCCCCGGTGCGGTGTGAGGTTGCCAAACCTAAATAGCGCTATTAACTAATACCCCGTTGCCTCCCCGGCAACAATCAATAGATGGGACTTGATTGATAGATATGCGAGTATTAACAAACATCCCATTAACCCGACGTTCCTCCTCGGAACGTTTACCAGATGTCCCTCCCCGGGACGCATGCTTGGAAAAAGAGCAGTGAACTCACCTTGGTTTGCTCGGTATGACTAGCTATTTGTTCACTCTTAAACAGTCACAGCCTATCGTATTCATGTTTACATAATCAGTTTACATCCGCGTGGTTCACGTGTATATTATAATCAGAGTGTGCGTACAAGCAACAATCACCAAGTAGCACATAACAGTTATTCTACTCATGTATATCCGAACCCACGTGTATGTTTCGTAACAATATTCAATAGTCAAGTGTGCTAATCAAAACCGAATCATGTTTTCCTTAGACATAACTGATATCATCAATAGATAGGGGTCAACATATAATCATACATTACTATAGTCGTTCCAAACTACATTCTGTTTGTGAGGTGATATGATGGCCGACGAAACTTCATTGTTCGACGAAAGACAAGCCGACGAAACTTCATGACTTTCATCGAAGGGACAAGCCGACAAAACTTCATGACTTTCGTCGTTGGCCTATTGGCTGCTAATCGTTCAGAAAACCCTAACTGCAACTGTTCCTTTCTTGACAATACAATCATTCACAATCATTACGTAATCATGAACACCTACTATTCAAAACCCAGTTCCTCGTCCCACGTTTTGATCACAATAACAGTTGATTTACACATTCCAGTTATCATCAGTTCATACATACTAGTTCTAGATCTACAATTTTATAAACAAAACCCTAATCACACAGACAGATTTATAAGGGTTTTTATCATGTAAACACTAACTTGTTGGTTACTGGTCTGATGTGTTCGTCTCCTGTGGTTTGACTCTATAACCATAACTTATGAGTTTCCATTCAACAATCAATCAAAATCAAGGCAATTAACAAATGAAACCAATCATGATAACGAGTATTTACATAGACAGTATAACAAGTAGATCGAGTCGGGTTATCACAACTAACCGAATGCAAGATGAGACACGTAAGAACTTCGAGAGGATGATGATTGTCGTCTTATACAAAGGAGAAGAAGGAAAGTCTAGGTTTTGCAACTGGTCAGTTGTGCGACGTTTAAATACACACACGTTCTAAAAAGGAAGTGGGTTGGGCACCTACTAGGATTCGATGGCAACTGGCTCGATGAAAGATCCCCATGGTGACGAAATTCCTGTTTCGTCGAGCAAGCATATGACGAAACTCCACAAGTTTCGTTGAACGGCAACCACTACTAGTTTCGTCGAATATGTAAGTGACGAAACATTACATGTTTCATCGAACAGTTCATGGTCGAGCAATGTTGTGAAAAGGTTTTGCCATAAAAGGTTTTTATTAAGTAAACAATCAATCAACTACCAAAAACAATCCAACATATTACATATAATACCATGATCAATGAAATACGAAATAGGTAACACGTAAGGGAAAGGTCTTGAAATCTCAGGTTGTCACATCATCCCCAACTTGAAAGAAATTTCGTCCCGAAATTTGATAAGCAATCTACAAATGCACGGCGTCAAGTCAGGATGACGGTGTATTTTCCGCGGGTGCCACACAGGGTACATTGGTATTGGTGCTATGGGTTGTCCTGGATATAAGGGTAATAACTGAGGTTCTGCTTCTGCTAACAGATTAAGGTTGTTTTCATTTTCTATGGGTCGGAACATATCAAGATTAGCTAATCTTCTATCTAGTTTTTCCCACAGAGGTCTTGTTACTGGAATCTGAGCAGTTCCTTCCACTAAGGTTATGGTTGCCTCTTGGTTTTTCCTTTTCCTACGCTTTTCCTTTTTCTCCTTATTAAATTATCCCCTCTTCTTGGGTGAAAAAGCTTCAACAGATTTTGCTTTGAAAACAATAGTTTCTTCGGTGTCAGCCTCGTATCCGGATGCCGTCCCGAATGGTCCTTCACCCATTTCAGAGTCTGACATGCGACGATAAGCGTCGGATGTACTTTGATCACTCATACTGTGAACTCAAAATTTGTCAAAATAACATAAAAATCATAATATAAATATTGAAAGTTATTTACACAGAATAACACATAAGTCATTATATTAATTTCCAAACATAATTGTTTAAGCTTTAGGTATTATAAGAACACCTAAATGACTTCAACCAATGGCTCTGATACCACCTTCTGTCGCAGCCCCCGACCCCCTTGAGAGTGGGAGCCGTGAACCAGTCAAGTGGTACCGCTGTTTATTAAATTTGCAGTGGAATAAATCATCAGGATCGTAGTTAGAAAATAATTTCAGAGTTTATAAAACACCAAACTTTTAATATTAAACAAATGGGCTAAAACCCATATTCCATTTCAAACGTATTTATAGGGATAAACCCTAATTGCTGAAAAACATAAATTTGCTCTTTTATTCAGGTAACTATAGCCACTTTATTTAAGCCTTCAGTGCTCCATAGCTAGCTTCTATTACCTTTATAGTGGGATTCCTGAAACGCGTTTGAAAAATATTTATCAGCAAGAAATACTGGCGAGTTCATTCAACTTTATAAAAAGACACATTGTTATAACTTTACAGTATCAAGGGAGATTACAATGTTTATATCTACCAAAAACTCCAAAGTATTTGTCACTCGAAGGATCTGTGACTATGGTCATATCACACATTGGCTAACCCAATGTCCAATTGTGAAGGTTATCAAGTAATGTATACAAAACCCCACATATTCAGTAATTGTAGAATACAAATACTTAATTACTGTAAATATAACTGAAAACATTTAGGGTTTTGCAAAACAATTTGGTAAAAAGAGAGAATGACTCACGTTGTAAACTTAGGGTTTTACTAAAATCTTCCTGATAATATTTCCTGGTGAATTTCCCGAGTTCTTAAATAAAATATACAATGCACACGTGTTAGTATAATAACCCAACTCAACTATTATCGATACATCACGAGATCAAAACCCCAATGTAGTTAGAAAAGTATAGCCTTATTCAGGCAGCACCTTGTCATCCGTTGTTGGGTTTAGGATTGATCAGACAGGGTATCGAGTAGCGATTAGGGGTTAAAACACTTACAACGCGGCAAAGCTTCGCGTATTAGGGGGTGCACTAAATGAAAGAAAGGGAGATACAGAGCGGAGTTTTCGTCAAAA
The DNA here is from genome assembly GCA_030545235.1 of Helianthus tuberosus. NCBI lineage: Eukaryota > Viridiplantae > Streptophyta > Magnoliopsida > Asterales > Asteraceae > Helianthus > Helianthus tuberosus. Next base: position 45,251 of record JARYGA010051298.1, read on the forward strand.
CTTTATTGAAAAGGTGTAAAAACTTCAGTCCCAAACCAGGCTACTTATAGCCCAGATGGACTTCCCCCACGCGTCGTGCCAGCCCCCCCCCCCCCACTTGCGCGTGTCGCAGCCCCGACCTAACTCACCTAGGGTAGCCTTGTTGCATGTATAGGCCTGTGGTGTCGGTCTTATATCTAATAACACGTTTTAGATGCCTTTCACGGGTCGCATGAGGTTTAGGGTTACCCCCCCCCCCCCATGTGCCTCCTGGGCCCATGTTTCCTTTTTTTCATTTCGGGTCACACCGTACTAGTTTAGGGGTCTCCATTAGGGTTCCTTATAATGTGTTTTTGAGTGTTGTTACAAATGTCGAGCGTGATCCACCTCACTTTGTGAATATACCAAAATTTCATCAATGAAGATGATAACAGATCGATCTAACATAGGCCGACACACCCAATTCATGAGATCCATAAATGCAGCAGGTGCATTGGTTAAGCCGAAAGGCATTACTATAAATTCATAATGACCATACCTTGTACGAAAGGTGGTCTTAGGAATATCTTCTTCTTTTACCTTTAGTTGATAACCGGATCTTAAATCGATTTTGGAAAACTAACTTGCTCCTTGTAGTTGATCAAGTAAGTCATCAATCCTAGGTAATGGATACCTATTCTTGATGGTTACCATATTCAGATCACGATAGTCAATACACATGCGCATGCTTCCATCCTTCTTTTTGACAAATAGGATCGGTGCACCCCACGGTGATACAATTGGACGAATGAAACCTTTGTCAAGAAGCTCTTGCAACTAAGACATCAACTCTTTCATTTCTGTTGGTGCTAAACGATAAGGCGTCTTTGCAATCTGCTTGGCAACAGGAATAAGATCAATTCGAAATACATCCGAAAATACATCGGGGAATTCGTTCACCACTGTGACATTTTCAAGCTTTACCTCTTCTTGACTTGAATCGACAATATAGGCTAAGAATGCCTTGCATCCACGAGTCAAATATCTCCTGGCTTTCTTTATTGAGCAAAGAGAGATATTCTTCTTCTTATCACCATAAATCGTGATTTGTTTACCACATAGGGAAAATAGATGAATAATCTTTTGATAACATACGATATTGGCATGTTGGCATGCCTACTACAACATCAAATTCTCCCAGCTCCATAGAAATGAAATCTATGCGATATACTTCTCCTTCGACCTCAAAACGACAATTTGGATAGATATAAAGTAATAAGAGATTCTTACTATCTGCTATTTCAATTTCTAGAGGATTTGCCAACTTAATACTAGGGAAAGTAAACGATCTACTAAACTTTGTAGATACAAAAGAATAATGATGTGCTAAAAGTAGTTTAATAAAAACAAACTAAATTAACCTGATCTAGACACTAAGTAATACTCTAGACTCTCTAAAACTCGACTAAACTACTTACTGACAAGTGAACCGATCGACTCTAGTAAAGCTAAGTATGTCCGGATATCGAACCCACGAGACTCTATTTAACTACGTTAACGACTCTATCTAGACTGACACTGACTCGACACTAACCATTTTTATGTTTGAGGGGGGGGGGGGTTCTAAATTTCCTAAAACTGCAATTAAATTAAATTAATTAACTAAATTACTAATTACGAACTAACTTGAGTTTTACTCAGATGGTGAAAGCAACTACCCAGACTGGAATCCTGGTTTGCATCAGTAATGATATTATTAGGATATTAGTTATTATGGAATCATGATTTTCTAATACTAAACCTGTCAAAATATCGAACAAGCCCTGACCCTTCTCAGGAAGACACTTATGGTACTATAAAGGCTGTTATGAACACCGGTTGGTCTAGACTCCCTCACAGGACATCTAAGGGGTTTACAAAGGTATCCTAATTCGATTTACTCCCTCACAGGACCTAAACCTAGGATAGACTCGGGTTCTTGATTAGACTTGTTAGACAACGGTCACTAAGACAACTAGTTCAGATTCCTCACAAAGCTCCTACCTAGCAATTTAATAATTAGACCTAACAATAACCTCACACCTCACAGCTATTGAGATTAGTAGAACACTTAAATTTACTTGATTATCGAATATTTCTTCTAAGTTATATTGGCCAATTAACCCTAAAGATCACAATTAAAAATCATAATCTAGCATGAACCTATTATGTGATATAGACAGACACCAAGATTCACACGAAGCAATAAACAATATTCAAACACTTTTAAGCATGCATATACATCAAAACAATAATCGAGTCAACTACTTTCGCAAACATTCCATAAATAACTAACTACCCATCATCAAAATCTAAACTTTACAAAACTGGTCATCTAGTCAAGGTAGTATAAACGTTTTAGCCAAACACAGTCATTGACCAAATCAAAAACAAAGTATTTTCAATAACAAGAAACATAATCAAAGTAGAAACAAAGAATAAAGACACCAGAACAACGAACTGAATAACTTCCTAAGCTTCAAGACTTCAATCGGTTGCTTCCGGCTCTCGAAAACGCTCCAAAAGAAGTCCAAAATTCGCCTAAAGTCTTGCTGGTTCGTAATTAGAGTTTTTTTGTTAAGTTAATGATTTATTTATACTTAAACCCTAATACAACCCAGTTCGAACACCAGAGAATCACCGACAATTACCCCCGTCGCGATACGCGACGATGATTCACCTTAGGCTTTGCGTAGCGCCAAGCCATAAATATCCATTAATTATTATTTTAATGCTCGCGCTTGTCTAGGGTCTTTCTTTGTGGGATTCGCGTAGCGCCAAGGTCTGATTTTCCATATTTCTTCAATTTCCATTCCCGTTCAGCTACGTGACGATTTGGCCTCTGTTTCAGCTTCATAATCAGCAGATTATTTGCCATTTTCTTCAACTTTCAGTAACAATGACCTGAAAACACACAAACCAACTAAAGTAATGAATTCTAACTAAAAAATGAAACAAACTAAGCAAAATATGTACAAACTATACACGAATAAAGGATGTATTATACAATACATCAAATATCCCCACACTTACTCTTTTTTCGTCCCCGAAGAAGAATTATGAAAACAGAATCAGAATCAGATAAATATATGGGTTCAAAGGTGCAGATTAGTTATTAAAATTAAACCTTGTGTAAACAACGATTGCAATTATACTTGTCCTCTTTAACCCAAACCCAGTTCCAAGCCCTTATCATGCAATTTAAGTTCAAGTTCGGTCAATTTACCTAGGGTCTCACACTAAAAACCGCAGTTTCGCCTAATCCCGCCTCAAGCTTATAGAACAAAAGGAACAGTCCTGGACTATTTCCTAACCGTTTTATACCAAAATCAAAAGAGTTTAACATCAAATTTTTCATCATTTTTTTTCTTTTCTTTTGATCTTTAGACTTCGCATACCTAACCCAGAGGCTGTCTCAAACAGAGTCACCATTCGCGAGAGCGACAACATAGGCGTCAGTAATTTTTCATTTTTCTCTTTTTAACTTAACCTAGAGGCAATCTAAGTCAGAGTCACCATCCCCAACAAAGATTACATAGGCCTCGTTTATATTCGGTCTAGCTCATTTATTATATTTTTTTATTTTGATAAAAAAATTATAATAATTTTAGCTTATAACGGCATTCCTTATACTATTTTTGGCGGTTTCGGCTTCCCTACTTTTCCTAGATGAGAACCCACTAGCAAACTAACAATTAGGTATATTAATATCAAAGGAACCTAGAAACCGGATCAGGCCTACTCACATATCCCAAATTAGACATAAGCTTAACTTTTATTCTCATATTATTATTATTTGAAACCCGAAAAACCTGATTTTTCAAGTCACTTTCGTTTTTATTTTGCAAACTTCTAAAACGAGAGACATTTTCAATTTTTTCATTTTTTTTAGATTTTTAAATTTTTAATTTTTTTTCTATTTTTCAAATTTTATGACTCAAAACTGACTCAACTAACTAACTAAACTAGGACTACGACTCAAATGTTCCATCCCCACACTTAAAATTTGCATTATCCCTAATGCAAGAATGGAAACATGACTCAAACTATCTAAACTACCACTAAAAATAAAAATCAAATAAAGTACACAAAATAAACAAGGGGAAATGACTTAGCTGATATGTGAGACTGTCAATGTAACGCCCTGCTTCTTCGTACTTTCCATATTTAGAAGGTCTTGCTTGTATTTCTATTTTTGGAAGTTTTGTGTTCTTGTAATCGTTCTTTCTCTGTTACCGTTGTAAAATCCAAGACTTGGATCATAAATAAAACTCGTATTTTGTTAAATTCATGTTGTACATACTTTATACATGCTCATACATTCAATTTCATGAAACAATTGATGCTTATTCGGAATTCTTGGAAACTATGTGCTAAACTTGCAAATATGTGAAACTTATGCATAAAACATGTTTTGATCGTAAACGATACATAAATACGACCTTCATACGCTTAATTATATTTGCTTTATGTTCTCCATACTCATTTTGTCCTAAAACTATGCTTTTATGGCGAAAATAGTCCCTAAAACACCTTAAAACCCTAATTAGCAAACTTGAGGGGCCAAATTGCAATTTATTGAAACTTCAGCCATTCTCCCTTGTTTCCAGCCACGAAGACTCCCTCTCATGTCTTCACTGGCCGCGAGCCAAGTCCCAGAACAGCTCCCTTTTTTCAGTTCACGATTTTGAGCGGGATTTGAGTGTATTTTTTAGTTTAAACGGGTTTTTAGGCATTAAATACACAACTAACACCCACCCTAATCCTTCCATATATAAACTCAAGCTTCCCCAAGCCATTTTCACTTTACAAACATCCTCACAACTCTCTCAATTCACCAAAATCGTAGCTGCAAACACAAGTTCGGACAGAAGCATCCCTCTTCACTAAAGTGAGCATAACTCACTCGTTTCTTGTCCGTTTTAGCTCATTCTTTTTCCTATATGCTTGGATTGACCTTAGCTTTGATTCCATGGGTTTTTCATAGTAAATAAGTCCCTAGAACTCTGGAAAAAAGGCTCCAAAGTTCACTGTTCATTTCTATTTTTAATCAAACTTTGCTTAACTTGTTCAAACTTGAGTCAAACTCTTCTCAAACCTATGTCCTTATGCTTGTAACCACTTCAATGGTTAGTTAGGCTTAAAAACAAGGTTGAGACATTCAAAATTCGAGGTTTAAACCTCATATACATTCTGTTTTGTTTAGGGTTTTTAACCCACAAGTAATATTTAAGTCCAAGACTTAATGTAGGTGTGATTATGGACTAACTTGGGTTGTCCAACATAAAATCCCCACATTGCTTGATGATTTCTTATAGAGTAGTTGTTTATATTCTTGTAATATTCATAGTTCATGACCCTCCTTGTATGTTTTTACATCAAGTGTAGTGGTGAACACTTAGAGGTACCAAAATGGAAGACTTTTCTTCCTACCTCCTACATGACTTCCATGAAACTTAGAGGTACCTAAATGAAGATTTAATCTTCTACCTCATGGTTGACTATTGGACATAAAATACATATAATACTTATATATATATATATATATATATATACTATTCAACATTCAAACTCTTGATGGTGAACTTGTGTTCATTCGTCAAAATGTTAGAATAACATCATCTAAGACATAAAACTTGTTATGATTCTAATGAGTGTACTACTCATGAAAACATTAACCCTTGAGGTTTCATAGTGTCGAAACAAGTACTTTGTGTTAAAAGATGATTACTTTCGTATACATATGTTCTTGTGTTTTAAATTCCTAAATCCTTAATCTACCGTTAATCTCCGAAACTCATACACTTTGTTTCTTCGCGTAGAAGGACTTGGTGTTCCAACCTCCTAATCAACAACAACTCACTCGCGGATTCACAAGTAGAAGACTTGCAAAACCGTGAGTATACTCGCAAACCCCCTTTTTATGTTTACCACTTTTGGGGTGTAACATGTTAAATTATAAAATCACACTTAAACTTTAATCTTTATACTTGCACGAAAACAATCCTTATACATGAATGCTATGTTGTTATACTTTGATGCTTATACTTGGGTGATTCTTATGTGATGCTTTTGTCATTAGCTTTATATGAGCCTCCATTTAATATGTATAGCGCTATAGGAGTAACGCACCACCCGTAAACGAGAGGTCATGTTGAATTGTATCATTTTGCGTAAACAGAGGGTTGACTAAAAATATCACATGCCTTGTATGATGCTCTTATATAAACTAGTTGCCATGTGGATTCGTTTTTTAAACTTTTAAACTTATATTTATACTTATTCTTAAACTTGTATACTCGCCTTTGCTTTTGCATTGAATTGTATTTTAAACATGTTACAGGTTGAGGATTGATGATGCTATGAAATGAATTAGCAATGATGCCTAGATACTCACTTAGACATTTAGGTTTAAAGTGTTGTATCAAATTTTGTTATGTTCATGTTATGAACAATGTTGTTATTTGAATTTTCCTTGTAATATTTGACAATTTGGTTATGAATGAAAATGGTTGAATTAAATATTGTCACAAATAGTGTTATAAAGTCTCTTACAATCTCGAACTAGTCCCACTCCGATGATTCCGCCATTGGTTGGAGTGTGACAGTCAATATGCCCCAGTCAATTCCACATATGCCCTCTAATCCGAACACGCTCAGCAAATAGTTCCTAACTCTCACACGCGAACGAAAGCGGCAGCCAACACCATACCTATCAACAATCATAAATATACAAAAACATAATATAGATAAGCGTGTCTATACCAACCATCATAAACAACCACCCCGTCCCTACCAACCAGTTTAAAGTATTCAAAATATTAGTATAGACAAAAAAGGATTAAACAACATAAAGAAAAACAAGCAAAAGATACTCCATTCAGCTCCAGCTGCTTCTCGATGCCCACACTAATCCTCGTCATCACTCTCTTCTTCCTCTTCTTCATTTCCACCTCCACCAGCACCAGAACCACTCTTCCTATAAACTGTAAAGTCGGGATTCAGATCCCTATATCCGTACTGACCCAACCCATATCCATATCATGTAAACTGACTAGAACCTCCCTCATCGCTAGACCCAAGCTGACCTGGCTGACTAAACTGACCTGGCTGAGTATACAGCTGAAAGAAATCAGGAACATTCATGCTCATTCGCGTCATCATGTACCTTAACGCGTTCTCCTACCTCCCATGCACGGTATGCAGCACCTGTATAACCTCCCCGAACTGTTGAGATGCCCAATCATGTATCTCTCCAAAGCCCTGATCCAAACGATTATATAAAGATTCCAATGTAACTGGATCTGGAGGCAGCTGGCAGCGGGGGTATTCCTGTGCTGGCCTCTCATGCCTGTGCCTGGGTCTCTGCCTATACGTAGGCTCTATCTGATGCATCACATCCGCAGCCGGATGTCCCTCTGGTGGTTGGACCTGAGCCTCCTGACGAACACCCTCCCAGGTGATCGGCTCAGTCCAAGTAACTATCTCAGCCAACTGTAAATCCTTAATGCCAAAAATCATCGTAGTCGGTCCCTTGTGAAGATTGTGCGGGTTGTACTTATCAAAAACTCCAAAATTCATTGCAAGGCGAGTAATGTATGGACCCATATCCAATGCAGCTCGGTGACCTCCCCGACGAGTCCTACTGAAAGACCATGCTAACACACTCGCTAAATTCATTTCCCTCTACTCCATATGACACATCAGTATAAACAGATCCGTCCAATTTGCTTTGTTTTCACCCGATTTTCGCCCAACACGGGTAGTAGAAAGGATCTTTAGTATACAGCAGTAAACTGGGTGACGAACTGAAGTATGGAGGTTCATTGTAGCAAACGGATAATCCGAAATAGTAGACCAAAATCATTATAACTCGGCACCACCTACACTTACCGGCCTAGGGGTCTGGTATGCACCCCACAAACTTGTTGCAAATTCAGGAGACTGAGCCTCATCTGCCATGTAAAAACCCGAAGCTACTGCAAACCTCGACATATCCATTTCACACACCATCCCGCCCAAACTGAAAGATACTGCGTTACACTGGGAAAAAGCATGTTCCTTGTGCTGAAAAGTGCAATGAAACTCCAAGACCAACTTCTCATACTAGTCCCAATAACAGTCTAGTGCCCCTCTCAGCCTCAGACCCAATATATGTTCGACCCTTTCTCGAGAACCTACACTTTCCAACCATTCCCAATCGATAACCCTATGCTCCAGGAACTCGGTGCCCTTAAGTTTATCAAACTTCATCCACTCTTTTGAACCTAGCTCGATTTGTAGCAGTGGGTGGTCACCTCTGGTTCGTATCTTGCACACAGGTATATGTTCCCAAGTAGGATAGTTAATTCTTCTTCTCTGAGGGTTTGGATCATCTACTTATATACTAGGATCCCCTCTTGGGTGTGTAGGAGGTCCCCTTCTCCTTTTACCCACAGCTTCTGAACTACCTTCGCCCGACATACTCTGCAAAACAATGTTTAGCAAAGCCGACAAGTGAAAAGTTAGCATAAGATAACATAACAAACTATTTTTATGTATTTTTTTATTTTTTAAATTTTTTTTGGATTTTTTTTAAAAAAAATTAAAAATTGGAAACAGCCGTATAGCATTATATTCGCGGCTGAATCCGAAAAACAATTTGAAGTAAAAATGCGGGTTACCGTTTACAAAAGCATAAGTGATAAACAAAATTACCCGAATGAAGATTGAGTACGAGCAAGTTATATCAAACTTGTACGCGCATATAAGTAAACCCAAGACCAAGACTAGACTAAGCTAAAACCGACTTATAAACTACGACTCAATGTACACTACCTCCTCCTGGCACTTTAATTGTCCCAATTAATATCAAGTGCCCACCAAGACCGAACATTGAGTCTAAACTTGCATAAAGTCAGAAACTTTAATGTCAAAAACATATTTTCAACTTGAAAAATCCCGCCTAGTTAAAGGAGGTTTCAATCCGGTTAATTTGTCTGATTTTCCAAAATGCAAGATTGGAACTTTATGATCATATATCAATTAATAACCTCAGTTCAATGTTCAACAATCCCAAACCAAACCATCCGCACCTATTAAAATACTAAACATAACCATACTAGACTCAAACTAGACCCGACAAAAACCGACAACTAAAACTCGAAATAAGACTCGCACTAAACACTAAACAAGTAGCATGCAGAGAATAATCAAGAAAACATACCAGATACGTTGTGAAAAGTAGAGAAAAATCGAATCTTTAAGCTGTAATGGTAGGGCCTCAATGCGAGCGATTTCGCGGGTGAAACGGTAAAACTGACGGTGGGGATTGTTAAGGAAGTGATATGGATGTTGTGGGTTGAAAATTGGGTGAAAATGGTGGTGTTTGGTGGTGGATATGGTGGTTTTTGATGGTTTTGCGGCTGGTACTTCGTGGTTTAGGGTTTGGGTGAATTAGGGAAAGTGACGGAAGTTGCAAACTTTAATTCGTTCACAAGGGGGTCGCGCTACGCAGCGGTTAAGTTGGAGAAGCTTCGCGCGATGCCAGCCCTTTATGGGCAAAAGGTTCAATTTTAAACATAGGCCTCGCGCTACACGAGCAGTATGGTGAAGTGCCTTCGCGCGATGCGAAGTCCTTAATTTCCAGGTTCAAAATGTGAGGGGCCTTAGGCTACGCGAGCACAATCTCTAATAGCCTTGGCGTGACACGAAGGCAATGTTTTCATAGAAAGTTTCGAAATTTTGAAGGCCATGCCTTAGAAAAATTCCAACTTTTTCCCAAAACTCATCCCAAATATTTTCTAACACTAGGACTTACCTAGAATGCCGTTTTCTATTCAATTCTCGCTCCTCGTCGGTGATGATTTCCTGAAAAATACTCAAACACACAAAACCAAGATATGAAAATCTACAAAAACTACCGTTAGCTACCAAAAGACTCAAATAATGACTCAATACAAACAGTACAAACTCTACATTTGAGAATTCACTCAAGGCTCTAAACGGTGATGCTAGGTGGGTCTTCGAGAGGAGTTTCCTCCTTCTCGGTGGTATCGATAGGCCCTCCTAAATAGTGCTTAAACATGTGACCATTCACTTTCCAATTACAACCGTCGGCATCATTTTGCAACTCCACTATACCATACGGAAACACTTCCTTCACCACGTATGTTCCCGCCCATCTTGATGTCAATTTTCCGGGAAACAATTTCAACCTTGAATTGTACAAAAGTACTTTATCACCGGCTTTATACGCTTTCAACCCCTTTAACTTCCTATCGTGCAATGCCTTCGTCTTTTCCTTAATCCTCCAAGAACGTTCATACGCCGTATCCCTAAGTGCCTCCAACTCATGAATTTGGAAGTAACATTTCCTAGCCACTTCGGTAAGATTTTAATTGACGGTTTTAAGAGCTCAAAGCGCTCGATGCTCTACTTCCATGGGAAGATGGCATGCTTTGTCATAGATGATCATGAAAGGAGTGGCACCGAGGGGTGTTTTGTAGGCGGTACGAAATGCCCACAATGCGTCATCAAGCTTATCCAACCAATCTTTCCTACTCTTCCCTACCGATTTCTCTAAGATTCTCTTCTCTCCTCGATTTGCATTTTCGACTTGACCGCTTGTTTGAGGGTGATATGTGGTACACAAATGATGGGTGACTCCATAGCGCTCTAATGCCTTTTCCATCATGGCATTGTAAAAATGAGTCCCACGGTAACTTATGATGGCTTTTGGTGTACCGAATCACGTGAATAACTTCTTAATGAATCTCACCACCACTCGAGCATCATTTGTAGGTAAAGCTTGAGCGTCAACCCACTTAGAGACGTAATCGATTGCCATTAGGATGTACATATTCCCACTAGAGGAGGGGATAGGTCCCATGAAGTCGATGCCCCTCACATCAAAGATTTCAAGAACTTGGATTGGATTTTGGGGCATCTCATCCTTGGATGAGATATTGCTGGTACATTGGCATGTGTCGCATTTCCTAACAAACTCTAGAGCATCCTTAACTACTGAAGGCCAATAGAAACCACAATCAAAGACTTTTTGGGCGGTAGTCTGTGCACCGTGGTGACCACCAGTTAATCCCTCATTAATATGCCTAAGGATCTCTAACCCCTCTTCTCTTGGCACACACCTCCTAAGGATTCTATCTCCTTCTATCCTAAAGAGGTATAGGTCATCCCATATGTACTTTCTCGTATCTCGGAACAACTTCTTCTGTTGGGCACTCATATCCTTCAATACATGTCCGTTTACAAGGTAATTCGCCAAATCACTAGACCGTGGCATACCTTCCTTCTTCACCACAACAAAATCAATTAATTCGTGAAGGAATCTATCTCCTATCTCCTCCTCACGAATCTCTTCTCTCCTCGGATCCTCTAATTATGATAGATGATCCGCCGCAACATTCTCCGCTCCTTTCTTATCCTTAATTTTGATGTCAAACTCGGAAAGTAGGAGAATCCATCGTATGAGATGAGGCTTAGCATCTTTCTTTTGGAAGAGATAACACAAAGCCGAATGATCAGTGAAAATGATGATTTTTGAAAGCATGAGGTACGAACGGAACTTATTGAATGCGAACACTATGGCTGGAAATTCCTTCTCAGTGATGGTGTAGTTCTCTTGGGCATCATTGAGGGTTTTACTCGCATAATAGATTGGGTGAAAATGATTCTCCCATCTTTGCCCCAAAACCGCACCGACCGCGTAATCACTCGCGTCACACATGAGCTCAAAAGGCAAGCTCCAATTGGGTGATATAAGAATGGGGGCACTCACGAGTTTCTCTTTTAGGAATTCACATGCTTTAAGATACTCCTTGTCGAAGACAAAAGGAACGTCCTTCTCAAAGAGTCGGGTCATGGGGCATGTGATTTTGGAAAAAATCCCTAATGAAAAGCCTATAGAAGCCTGCATGACCAAGGAAGCTTCGAATCGATTTCACACTCATCAGTGGGGGAAGCCTACTAATGGTGTCTATCTTAGCCATATCCACCTCTATGATAGCTCGGTAAATCTTGTGTCCTAGAACTATCCCTTCCGTCACCATAAAGTGACACTTCTCCCAGTTGAGCATGAACTTCGTCTCCACACATCTTTTCATCATACTATCAAGATTACCTAAACACTGATCGAATGAGTTGCCATAAACCGAATAGTCATCCATGAAGACCTCCATGGAACTCTCAACCATATCTTGGAAGATGGCAACCAAACACCGCTGAAAAGTCGCCATAGTGTTACATAATCCAAACGACATGCGTCGGTACGCGTGCGTGACATAGGGACATGTAAAGGTCGTCTACTCTTGATCATCCGGTGCGATGGGTTTTGGAAGTAACCTGAAAATCCGTCAAGGAAACAATAGTATTGTTGCCCCACTAGACGCTCTAGCATTTGGTCAATGAACGGAAGCGGTAAATGGTCTTTCCGGGTGGCGTCGTTTAATTTTCGGTAATCAATACATACTCGCCAACTGGTGTGTCACACCCCAATCTCCGGTGGGCCCGGAAGGGCATAATCGTGACGGTTGGATAACAGTTATCACAATATAATAACATGCAGCAGAAGTATTGGATTAAAATTATGAAAATAAAGCTTGAAAGTATAAATGTATTATAAGCGTTCGATGCAAGCCCACAAGCGGGATCTAAATAAATAGAACTTTAGACATCATAGGCCTTAAGCATCAGGAGTGCAAATTCCTTAGCCTTCATTCGAGCCGACCTGTATTCCCAGCCTATAATAAGGTTCGGTACCTGTTGTTCAATCTTTTGAAAATACGTCAGCCAAAGCTGGTAAATACAATTAACTGACTCTTTGGAAAAATAGTTTTTCGAAAAGATTTTTATACATATAGATAACCCGTAGGTGATATTTTAAATACATCATGGGATTTTTCTTGTTACTAGATTATATACTTGATTAACCCATTGGGTTGTCCGGACATGGTATCATTAACCCCCAATTATATCAATTATCAAGTAAACGGATTAAACCGTATTCTTACATTTTTGCGCAATCAGAGGCGACTTCCTTATGTAATAACCGCTCCAAGAGGCATATTTGTCATCCCAAGTTTACACTAAAATAAGTTAAGAGTATTTACCTTATTGCTAGCTTCCAATCAACAAGATTATATTTGGAAAAAACCGCAAGTTTAAGTATTATTGACCCAAGTCCGATTATCTGGGGGGTACTATAGTCTGGAATGAACAGATTTATTATCTGGTAGAATGTATATGGGCCAAAGGTAGTTCCTTTAGACATGACCCGATACTTAAGAATAGGTTCGCTAGATTAAGCGTATATCGAATAGAATGTGGTTTAAACCCAACAAGTATTAGGACTTGTATAATATGGGTAAACATAATACATTCTGGATTTTGAGATCAAAACGATAAGGTTAAACCCATTTTCGGTAAACTTATGTAAACTAGTTACGTAAGTCTAACCGTACGCGTATAAGCGATAACGGGTAACCAGATGAGTCATGAAAAAGTTCCATATGCCAATATACTTTAAATAAGTTATAATATCATTCGGATATCAACTTGTATGCCCGTTAAGGTATTAAAATCAAACAATGCCTCATAAGGGCGTTTTGGTCATTTAGCGACGTATAAAAGAGACTTGCGTATAATATGATGTTATGACCATAAACATTCTGTGAAAACACTTTATTTATGATACAATTTCAGTAGGATATCAAACATATGTGTGTTTTATAATTTAAGACCAAACTATGCACCTTAGGGGTATTTTAGTCATTTCACACATAGTTTCGAAAGCTAATTTGAGAATCTGAGTTTATATCATGTACCTACTGTAAAAATATTTAAAATGATATATAAAATCAATAGGTAACAAGTCTTGGTTGGTAGTTATGGTTTAAAACCATACTACGCGCCGAGACGGCATTAAAATCGTTAAATGATAATATATGCGCTGTTTCAAGGAAAACTGATGTTATGATCAGGTTTATATAACCAAAATATGTTATTTAATATAACATATCAGTAGGAAAAAGGTTTTGTATGAAAATCATGCTTTAAAACCATTTTGTGTGTTATAAGGGCATTATCGTCATTTAAGAACATAATATAAGCACTTGTGCATAAACTCAGTTTATAATCTGAATTGATATCCCAAAATATCCTAATTATGATATTAAATTAGTAGGCAATGAGTTTGGTATGAAAATTATGCTTAAAAACCGATCTATGCGCATAAAAGTCATTTTGGTCAATTTAAAGCATAATTTACGATATTATACTCAAACTCAGTTTATGATCAGATTTGTAACATCAAAATATGTTAACCATGTTAACATATCAGTATTTAAATCATTTTCAAGCTTATTTGTGTCTAAAACCTTATTTTTGCTAAAAAGGGCATAAAGGTCAAAGTATGGCATCATTACGGAAACTTGCATAAAACTCAGATTACTAATACAATCATGTAATATAACCTTATAGGGTTATGCTACATCATATTACGATCATAACGGAACTTTAAATCAGTAGCATACTAGTCTAATTCGGTTTATAACCAAAAGTCAAACTATGCAACTTTCGGTTGCGAACCGACCCTCAAGCTGGAATTGATGAGCCGAAAATGTTTACACATGTTCTAATAATTATTACCAAGTTGTTTAAGTGATAAAACATATTTTATAACACTCTTAAACTCAGATCGCAATTATTTTAAAATCTGACCCGTTGACTTTTTAAAATGTAAATACGTTGACTCGTCAATTGACCAAGCAAACGTGATTCTTAGGAGGTACCCTTTTGAGGGATTAACACCTACCTAATTACGATCATGTAGCCACGTTCGTTGCGAACAATGGCTTGACCGTTTAAGGTCTAATTAAAAGTCAAAGCATTTACCGTAAACGCTTGACTTTTTGGCTTTAAAAGCCTAATAAAAGAACTAGTCACGAAAGGAACACTCACAAGTGTCCTAGGGACTGAAGAGAACTCAATGGGATGCTCCTTATAGTCAGGAACTTCCAACTTGGAGTAACAGAGAGAAAATAATGAGAGGTGCAAATGAAAGTGTTGAAGAAGAACACTCTTATATATAGTGTTTGGAAGAGTTCTAGGATTTTGACAAGTGTTAGAGAGCTCATGAGATCATAGGTGTCCTAACAGGTGTAAAAAACCTAGTAGCAAGTCCATAGATTTGGTTTGGAGGTTTAAACTTGCTTGGAGTGGCCACCAAGCCAAAATTCGATCTGCAGGTACTCCCATACGGACCGTATGGTCCCTTGTATACGGTCCGTAAGGACCTGGTCAGTATACCCTAGGTTTCAACTGTTGACACTTTTGGCCCCTGAACCCTCAAACTTACACGTAACGTCATTTAACCCCCGTTAACCCTATTTTTAAGCTCCATAAGGAAGTTAAAGTATATTTAACTTGAATTATGCTCAAAAATGTCATGGATGTCAGTTCGTTCGGTCATACGGTCGCGTTTTTTGCTTAATTACGACAAACGTTCGAACGGACGCGAAAACAATCCAAATTACGCATCGAATGGTATTTTTGCATTCCCATCACTAAAATATAATATTTTAATGATTACAAAAATTTTTGGATGTACGGATATGGTCAGAGCACAGAATATGCGCGAATATGCATATTTTCGCAGTTTTGACACTTTTAGTCCCTGTGTTCAAATAAGCATATTTTCACACACCGAACCCTCCAAAAATTCTTTCTAAGCTATGTTAAGGGTATTTAGGGTATGTCTAGCTTATGACCTTGTTCCAGAGTGTACGGCGCTATGAGAATCAGCAGACTTTCGTAGTTTGTCGTAATTAGTCCTTGAGCTTGAATAATGCATATTTTGTTATTATTATCACAAAAGCTCTTATTGACCAATATTAGGCACACCCAAGAGTATGACTAAGCATCATAAAACTCTCGGTTCGTTAAAAGGTCACTCAGAGGTAAGAATTAACATGTTGATGCTTTTAACCCTTCGTCGCGCAAACTTTCAAACGATTACGCAACTTTCAAACAATTATGTGAACGACTTCTCATGTCCAACAAGTGGTTCATATGAGAATATGAACACCGTATACGGTCACTCAGAGGCTTAGTTTCTGCATGTTGACATTTTTAGTCCTTCCATAAACATAGTTTTTGTTTTTTTACGAAAATAGTCCCTCCTAACCAACTTTTGACATAATTAGGATTAGGGACACGTGTCAATACATTATTGGACACGATTTTATGAGGTGTTACATGCTCACCCCCTTAAAAGAAATCTCGACCTCGAGATTTGTTAGGGGTAATACGGTCAAATACCGTATCATAGAAGTTTCAACCTCTCAAGAGTATCCTGGACCACAATGGGAATCCCATTTCTCATTTACGAGGGTAATTGGAACTTTTATATTCCATGGTCCGTAATGGACAAGGTTTTTCAATAATCCTTATGCTCATGTTTGAATGTCATAGCAAAACATGACAAGTGCTTAACAGCTGAGCATCGTGCTAGAATTTTCCAGAGATAAGAATATATTTAGTATCATAATTCGATACTTTAGACAACAGAGTTCTATAAGGAGACTCGATGTTGTCATTATACAGCTTAACTTATTGGAATTTAAATTTTCCTTAATTAACAAGAAGCGTCGACTTAGTAGGTCTATCGACTGTAATTTACATCGCGTCATTGCCATGATTTTTAGGTAACTGGGAGATTAGATCCTTTGTTACCATTTCCCAATTCTTTGTGGGATTTTCCAGTTCATTATACAGACCACAAATGGTCTATGATGTTCGACTCTCTTGCGAACATTCTAAACATTATGCTTCCTGGGTGGCTAAGGACTCCTCATGTCCATCCGCACAAAGGTCTTCAGCTTTTGATTTTAATTCATCAAAAGTTACTTGTGTCATGTAGATGACACATCCTTCTTTCAATCACTTGGATGCCTTAAGCATAAAAGGTTCCTCGGGCAATCCATAGTGTTGGTCTTCCACGGATGGTGAATATATCACCAGATGGGAATTTTAAATTTCGATAAGTTTCTTATTGCAGACACAGTGGATTTGGTTTTTGGACTAACCAATCCATGTCTAAGAATATATCGAATCCCATAGGATTTATAGATAAGAGATTATCAAGACAAATTGGTTCGAGAAGGAATATCGTATGTGAAACCATCTAAATTGGCCACTTGATTTTTAAATAACATTTAAGTCTTAAAATAGCAAACTTAAAATTTTATTAAATTTACAATCGATGAAGCTTTAACTAGATCCATAGTTTAAAACAAGTTTCTAATAAATAAATCATTTATGGGAAACAGATTA
Organism: Helianthus tuberosus; assembly: GCA_030545235.1. Lineage (NCBI taxonomy): Eukaryota > Viridiplantae > Streptophyta > Magnoliopsida > Asterales > Asteraceae > Helianthus > Helianthus tuberosus. Next base: position 62,579 of record JARYGA010051298.1, read on the forward strand.
GTAAGGATATGTCTTGAACTGCTTCTGCTGTAGTAGATTGGAAGACTCAAACATTGCCTTTCTTGCCATCAGTGGCCTTGTTCTTCCTGTCAGTCGCTCTCTTTGGGCAGCGGGTCTTTATATGCCCTTTCTCGCCACATCCATAACACATGGCGTTTTTCAAGTTTTTATATTCATGAGACTTGTGGTTCATCTCCTTACAGATGCCACAACCCTTGTTCTGCTCTCAGAGACATTTTCCGAAGTGTTACCTCCTGCAGGTTTTACATTTGGGTTTTGCCTTCTTCGGCATGGACTAGTTATAATTCAAACCAGTCTTACCCTTTTTGAAATCCTTACTTGGGGTATCATCACGCTTTCGTTTATGACTCTCCACGGCTTTGGTCTCCCTTGCTCTTATTTCATCTTCAGTGAGAGAAAGAGCCAGATCTATAACGGATCTATAAGTCGCAAGTTTGGAGGATTTAACCATCCCCTTGATTTCTGGAGTGAGCCCTCCAAGAAACCGTGCAATACGCTTAGACTCGGGGGTAATTAAATAAGGCACGAGTCTTGATAAAGAGTTGTATTCAGATACATAGGCTCGACACTCGAGGCCTTTCATGGTCAGTCTTAGAAAGTCAGATTCAACTTTATCCACCTCGTGAGGTGGGCAATAAGTCCCGCGGATCAATTCCACGAACTTTGACCAACTCAGGTTGTGCATTGCAACCTTGCCAGTGGATTGGATCAGTGCCTTCCACCAAGTCAGAGCATCCTACTTGAAGGACTGGGAAATGTATTTAACAGTGTCCTTGGCGGCACAACCGCTTATATCAACAACGGTTTCCATTTCATCCAGCCACTTTAGAGCATCAATAGCTCCAATCTCACCCGTAAAGTCACGGGGTTTACAAGAAACAAAGTATTTATGTGTACACCCCTTCTTAGAGTTATGTGACTCAACTTTCTTGATACTCTTAATACTCTGCTCACTCTTAGTTGAGGAGAAATGAGTCTTTTCAGTTTTTTAAGTATTAGAACGGGGTTTAGAAACACAGATCTCTTTCTGTACTAATTGCTTTGGCCCTTTAAATGTGGCCATGAATCCAGCCAGGGCTTTACCGACTTCATCGGCAACTATGGATTGAAAACGATTCTCTTCGTCATTACGGTTTTGGTGCTCTAAATTATCACCATCGTTTTTCTTACTTGCCTTGCCAATGCTGGGGCTCGCCATTAGTTTATCTGAAAAATAATATAGCCATCAGTAATTCTTCGAGTACTAAATAGCAAATCAATTTATTTGCATTAGATCTTACAGATCTATATGTATATATATCAATTTCACTAGCCCTGCTTACCACAATTGGTAATGGACTTAGCCGTATAACTCATCGGCTTGTCACAAGGGATATTTAAATATAGCACATTGGCTTGTCACGAAGGACATTTAAATATAGCACATTAACTTGTCGCGAAGCACATTTAAATATAGCATATTGGCTTATCGCGAAGGACATTGAATGATATGGCACTAAGCCTTGACACAAAAGATTGTGAAAGATATGGCACAAAGGCCTCGTCATGAAGGACATTGAATGATATGGCACTAAGTCTTGTCATGAAGGACATTTAGAAGATATGTATATAAGTCGCGATCTCATTTGATCAACGGGCTTTAAGGTTTGAACATAGTTCATTACCTTTGAATAAGGGGTCGTAGACCACTAATGTCGCCACAATTGACGATATAATATGGCCCGTAGGCAATTCGATTGACATCACAAAGGATGTTAAATTAATGGTCATCGTACTGATGATATCAGTCATGATCGCACTGATC
>JARYGA010051299.1:0-24356 GCA_030545235.1 Helianthus tuberosus
AGACTTGATTTATAAAAACAAAAACTAAAAACACAACACACACACTTAATGTGTGTGTGTGCGTACGACCAGGAGAAAGAGCAGGGAGCTCAAAACCCTAGTTCCACAAATTGGTCAAATTGAAGCTCGAATCAAGTCCCAAATCGAAATTCAAGCACATATTCGTGATCACCAAGTCAAGGGGATCCTAAGGTATGTCAAATTTCTAACATTCATGAAGTTGTAAAAATTGATAATCATCCTAATCACGAATTAGGCATGAATTAGAGAAGCTATGACTAGATTAGTGATGTATATTTGCTTAGGAACAAAACCCTAAGTGAAAATCATACATAACATGCTATGGATTGAATGATTGAATGATTTACCACACTAGGTTAAGTGGGTTTTAATCATATGATGAATTTGATGATATGATTGTCATTAGGATCATCATGCATGTTAGTAATTAGGAAATACTTAAACAATTTGCAAGTTTGAGTATTTAATCATAAGCGATAATGGTGAATTGTGATGTTAATCTTGGTAAAAATAACTAGTTATGAACTAGTTGTAAATGTGTAAAATGTATGCACATTAGGTGTTTGTTAAAATGCCTAAGTGAAAACTAAAGTGTTGAAATTAGAGTGAAAACGCGCATTTGAATGTTATGGTGATTACGTGTAATATGAAGTGAGAAGGGTTCTAAATATAATGTTGATTTAGACTCAATGTTGAGAACCTTGTGATTTAAAGTGGTTAACTTTAAATAGCTAAGTTAACTAATCATGAAGTCGAATAGTAGTTCCGACGTATGAAATAAGTGAGATGGATAGTCGTGAATAATTATGACTAATCTATCCATCTTATAATTTGCAATGATAGTTTGACGATTAACAAGCTAGGTGAAAGCTTGGGAACAAAGCGGGTCAAACGAAGAAAGAATGACGGAAAAGCATAGGTGGAAGTAAGGTAAGTATAGCTTACACTAGTCTTATATGTTAGAATACTCCCTTACCGTATTGTTACGAAAAAGACAAATACATAATTGAGGTATGATGTTCCGACGTGTAAACGTACGGAACAAGGTAGTCTAGCACGACAAGAAACCATGTTGATGGTTAAAAAGGAATTAAATCGGTAATTCGATCAATTTATGACAAATGGAAAATGAGCTTTTGAATGGTTACCTTATAGGGTAAACCCAAAACAAACAATAAGGGTAAAAAGGTAAATTGGTCATGCGTTGACCATAACTATTGGTTTTGAAAGACAATGTAAGGCGTAAGCCATAACAGGCTAAAAAGCGTTAAGAAAATCAATTAATAAGTGAAATGGCCACACGGTGTAAATCGAAGCGAGTCGTATAGATGAGATGGTAATAAATATCATCTCGCCAACATAATCGGTCACTTAGACCAAATGGGTCAAAAGGTGAAGATATCACCCTTTGACAATAGCGACTAATGACTATTGTCGAGCTATATTATTTCAGGTGTAAATCTCAAATTGGTGTTAGCAACGCTATGAATTAGCGGTTATAAAAGCAAGGTATTAAAAACGGGTCAATATATTGATCTGCGCCAGGTATGTGAAATAAGGTAACACTCATTTAGAACATATGGTTTAAGAGTGTTAAAAGAGGTCAAAACGGACATTTGGTTACTTGTTAGGTAAACCAAATGTTTTATGTAATGAACATGACGTTTGGAAAGCTTAATGACTTTTCAAACATAATTATAGGTTAAAAGAGGGATTTTGGGTCCAATATACTTTCAAAAGTCCTTCATTGTTAATAAAGGACTAAAATGGACCAAAACGCCCTTAGTGGCTAAATTGACCAAACAACCTTTAAAAGTTGTTCGGAAATAAGTTTTATGATTAAATGAATACTTAGATTAATTATAGAAGCAATTGAAAGCGATTTTAGGCTCGAAAGTACTTAAGAACCCTTAACGGGTCAAAATAAGCATACGAGTGAAAACGGGTTTAAATTGTGTAATAAACCTATGAATAGAACCTAAAATGGTAAGTAATATTAAATTAAAGGATTGTATGTGATATAGGAATCAAACAAATACGTTTGTTTGATAAAACCGCGAATGGGTCAAAAATTTGTAAAAAGGGAAATAAGCCGAAGACTTAAAAGTCTTAAATCTTGTTAAGTCGGATGTCGGATTTTAACTCCAAATGATGGAGAATCAAATTACAAACATGTAGGAAGAAACGGTAGGTCAAACGGATAAGCGGTTTGAAAGATACGGAAGATTTCGTGTCAAATTACGACAAAATAGAGAATCTGGATGCAGAGCCCACCGTAATTTACGGTCCCACCGTAAATTACGGTGGAGTTGATTATGTTACGGTGCTAAAGGTCTGATTTACGGCAAAAGATTTGAGACCCAGGGGCCACCGTAATTTACGGTCCCACCGTAAATTACGGTGGAGAAATTTTTATTATATTTTGTTTTTCATTTGAAAGTCTATTGTTTCCCGGACATCGTTCGGACGTGATTAAACCCGTATGACTAAAGCATTTCATGTTTATGAAATGTAGGTACACCTTGGATGCCGGAAGACGATCAAGCTCAGCGAAGAACCGAACACGATAAATATACACGCTTCCGCACTTTGCCACGTTGTAAATTTTAAACAATGAATTTCAATCACGTTTTGTAGAATAAATTATAAATTGTAAAAGCTTTAAGAAACCCGTTATTTCCGATGTATATATAATCATTAATTACATGATTATTTTCCCAAGATATACGTTAAAACTTGATTTATAAGAACGGGTGTTACAAGTTGGTATCAGAGCCTTGGTTTAAGAGATTCGAGTATGGTGGGGAGAAACCGTGCTTGGACTTAAACCTTATGCTCTTAATAAAGATTGGTGTTCGGTTCGAGGCTTGATCGCAAATCCGGTAAGTGCACGTATGCTAATAGTTTAGTATGCTAATTGTTGTAAATAACACATAGGGCTATCGTGTAACACACGTTACCCCAATTAAACGATTGATGTAGTTGACGAAAATACGCGCGTTGACGTGTATAGTAGAAAATGCCTTGTATTATAATACGGACGATTATTGAAGTTGACTTTACTAACTTTTGTGAATGTTTTAAATGAAGGACACTCGCGTTTGAAGATGACGAGAGTCAAACGAATTATGGATATGATGATGGAACGTTCCGAGGTACGACAAGAAGAGCATACTCATTAAGGACCAAAATCGCGTAACGGTCGCGAACAAGACTAATGACATGAGAAGCCTGTTAGGGCAAGCATCACCAGGTGCACACTTTTAAATTTAATCGCACGAGTCGTTATATGCAACAAACACGTAAGTAATAACGGTTGCATACACATATGACAGAACTTGGAAAACCTGATTTCCAAGAGAAATTTAATAGGAAATGTGTTATTCACAATGATGAATAGCCAATGAATAACAAGACTTATTTATATAGAAACTTGGACGAGAGTGATCATCCAAGTAAGAATTCTCGATACAAATCCTATTGAGAAAAATTAATGATCACATCAGTGAATGTGAATAAATGTTTATAAAAAGGGACATTGTACATGTTCAAGGATGAACGATTAAAACTAATAATTGTTAACTAACAATTAAATAAAGTTTTACCAAATGAAACCATAAACATGAGGATAAATTGAGGAGTTACTTACATGGGACGTGATGTGGTAATTATAATAAGGTCACGCGTACCACGTGTTGATCGCTTACTCTGGCCAAGTAAGTAGTGAACACATGATAGCATGAGCTTCTTATAATGAGCGCAGTTATGTCCGATGTAGTAAGGGCGGGGTGAATGGGACTAAGTAAAAAGTACCCAAATGAATCAGACAAGCAAAATATTTGATAATAATGTAAACGCACAACCGAGTGACAGAAGCGTATTACATTAGGACAATGAGCCCGAGTGAAGGGACAAAGAAGCATGATTAAACAAGTATTGGGAGGGAGTGTACTTACACTCGAACCCAGAAAACGCAAGCATGATTAAACAAGTATTGGGAGGGAGTGTACTTACACTCGAACCCAGAAAACGCAAGCGTGATTAAACAAGTATTGGGAGGGAGTGTACTTACACTCGAACCCAGAAAACGCAAGCATGATTAGACAAGTATTGGGAGGGGGTGTACTTACGCTCGAACCCGGAAATTGCAAATGAGTCCCTTAACGGGTCGTTTTTGTAAAACGTCCGACTTAAAGACAAAGTCGGAATATAAAAATGAAGCGAGGTCTTAATGCATACCGGAAGGGTTGCAATAATAACGACTTCGGTAAAACACCCGGTTGATGGGTAAGGATTTAAACACATGCGTAAACCGAGAGACGAGAACGTGAATTTAAGGTCAAAAGACTCGGATTATGAGTTATGACTAAAAGACCATAAAATTTCGTAAACAGAAATTTTGATAATTATATTCAACCATTTTGAGGTTGAACGGGTTGAATAAAGTATAAATGCTTAATGGCATAAGTAAGCGCAAGCCGGATAACGGTAAGCTTGAGACAAACTGACGCGTAAATAACGTCAGAAGTCATAAAGTCGGAGGATTAGCCCGAAAGTAAACAAATGAAGCCTTAGACTACGGTCAAGGTCAAATGAAGTTCAAGGGTGAAAACAAATGATTTTCAAACATAAAAAGAGTGCTTTGACACCATATATATATTTCAATGTAGGCATGCGTAAAGAATGATCTACGGGATCAATGTAACCCTTGGGGTTATAAACAATGGAAAAGTCTACGAGACTAATATGACCTACGGGTCACGACTAGAAAGAAATAGACTACAAGGACCTAGCCTTAAAGAGGTGAAAGTCTAATAAAATAGTCTATAGAGCAAAACGATAAAACTTACGGGGTTAATTAGACAAAGCAACGGATAAATTGAGAATCCCCGCATAAAACAAGGGCTGTCAAAGAATAAATTATGGACTGTCAATATCCCAGTATGGATGATTGACACAAGTTAAAGAAAAGATCCTAAAACTAAAACTTCGGTTTTAGTAAGAAGTAATGTTTTTACAAACATAAATTCTGATAGAATTTAAATAGTAAGCATGAAAGATACAAGTCTTGACGCTGATAGGCGCAAGACGATATATTCGAAAAGTGATATTTTCGAAAATGAGATTTTGATATAAATTAAACATGATGTAACACAATCACGGTCGAGAAATGTAATGTGAAGTAGAATCACATTATAACCAAGCGAGCGGTAAATAGTAACTGGACTAATAAGACTAATTAGTGAGACCCGTCAAGGTCATTTAAATAAATTTGGTTTGCTTGTAAGCGGTGGATTCGGTATAAATGAACCGAATAAATAAAATTGAAAATAAAAGAAATCGTTGCAAAAAGTGAGAGATTTCACTAAAGACCTTTAAACGGGTGAAAGTCACGGATTCATAAAGAATTCGATAGTATATGAAAGCGAGGAATATCGCTAAGTTGAGTAAACTAGTGGAAATAACGAGATTACGTTATTTCCAGTCGCATTATGTCATGTAAGATACGTAGATGATTAATAACCAAAAGAATATTACCATACTTTTCTGGTAATACTAACAATCGGTTAAGATATGAGAAATGCTTAATTGACTATCGAGAGCAGATACATGGAGTTGAACTCGATAAATTAAGTAAGAAAAGGTTTCGAGGACGAAACCTCTTTAAGGGGGGTAGACTTGTAACACCCCGAAAACCGGCTTTGGTAATCAAACCACGTTAATAGTAAAGACGGGTAAAATACCTTTAGTGGTAAAAATTTACCCGGTAAATATTAGGATTTAAATAATTAATCCTAATAATAAATAAAAAGTGAATAAAAGCTTTTAAGAAATAAAAGCTTAGAAGGCCCGAGTTAACGGGACCTAAAATAAACTTAGTCATAAATATTCCCGAACCCGCTAAGTTAACTAGAAATATTAAACCTAGTTAATAAGTGGGAATATTGTTAAAAATAAGTAGGTTGTGGCTTACTTAATAATTAATCAAACTAGAGGGGCTTAAGTTGCACAAAAGGAGACTTGATTTATAAAAACAAAAACTAAAAACACAACACACACACTTAATGTGTGTGTGTGCGTACGACCAGGAGAAAGAGCAGGGAGCTCAAAACCCTAGTTCCACAAATTGGTCAAATTGAAGCTCGAATCAAGTCCCAAATCGAAATTCAAGCACATATTCGTGATCACCAAGTCAAGGGGATCCTAAGGTATGTCAAATTTCTAACATTCATGAAGTTGTAAAAATTGATAATCATCCTAATCACGAATTAGGCATGAATTAGAGAAGCTATGACTAGATTAGTGATGTATATTTGCTTAGGAACAAAACCCTAAGTGAAAATCATACATAACATGCTATGGATTGAATGATTGAATGATTTACCACACTAGGTTAAGTGGGTTTTAATCATATGATGAATTTGATGATATGATTGTCATTAGGATCATCATGCATGTTAGTAATTAGGAAATACTTAAACAATTTGCAAGTTTGAGTATTTAATCATAAGCGATAATGGTGAATTGTGATGTTAATCTTGGTAAAAATAACTAGTTATGAACTAGTTGTAAATGTGTAAAATGTATGCACATTAGGTGTTTGTTAAAATGCCTAAGTGAAAACTAAAGTGTTGAAATTAGAGTGAAAACGCGCATTTGAATGTTATGGTGATTACGTGTAATATGAAGTGAGAAGGGTTCTAAATATAATGTTGATTTAGACTCAATGTTGAGAACCTTGTGATTTAAAGTGGTTAACTTTAAATAGCTAAGTTAACTAATCATGAAGTCGAATAGTAGTTCCGACGTATGAAATAAGTGAGATGGATAGTCGTGAATAATTATGACTAATCTATCCATCTTATAATTTGCAATGATAGTTTGACGATTAACAAGCTAGGTGAAAGCTTGGGAACAAAGCGGGTCAAACGAAGAAAGAATGACGGAAAAGCATAGGTGGAAGTAAGGTAAGTATAGCTTACACTAGTCTTATATGTTAGAATACTCCCTTACCGTATTGTTACGAAAAAGACAAATACATAATTGAGGTATGATGTTCCGACGTGTAAACGTACGGAACAAGGTAGTCTAGCACGACAAGAAACCATGTTGATGGTTAAAAAGGAATTAAATCGGTAATTCGATCAATTTATGACAAATGGAAAATGAGCTTTTGAATGGTTACCTTATAGGGTAAACCCAAAACAAACAATAAGGGTAAAAAGGTAAATTGGTCATGCGTTGACCATAACTATTGGTTTTGAAAGACACTGTAAGGCGTAAGCCATAACAGGCTAAAAAGCGTTAAGAAAATCAATTAATAAGTGAAATGGCCACACGGTGTAAATCGAAGCGAGTCGTATAGATGAGATGGTAATAAATATCATCTCGCCAACATAATCGGTCACTTAGACCAAATGGGTCAAAAGGTGAAGATATCACCCTTTGACAATAGCGACTAATGACTATTGTCGAGCTATATTATTTCAGGTGTAAATGTCAAATTGGTGTTAGCAACGCTATGAATTAGCGGTTATAAAAGCAAGGTATTAAAAACGGGTCAATATATTGATCTGCGCCAGGTATGTGAAATAAGGTAACACTCATTTAGAACATATGGTTTAAGAGTGTTAAAAGAGGTCAAAACGGACATTTGGTTACTTGTTAGGTAAACCAAATGTTTTATGTAATGAACATGGCGTTTGGAAAGCTTAATGACTTTTCAAACATAATTATAGGTTAAAAGAGGGATTTTGGGTCCAATATACTTTCAAAAGTCCTTCATTGTTAATAAAGGACTAAAATGGACCAAAACGCCCTTAGTGGCTAAATTGACCAAACAACCTTTAAAAGTTGTTCGGAAATAAGTTTTATGATTAAATGAATACTTAGATTAATTATAGAAGCAATTGAAAGCGATTTTAGGCTCGAAAGTACTTAAGAACCCTTAACGGGTCAAAATAAGCATACGAGTGAAAACGGGTTTAAATTGTGTAATAAACCTATGAATAGAACCTAAAATGGTAAGTAATATTAAATTAAAGGATTGTATGTGATATAGGAATCAAACAAATACGTTTGTTTGATAAAACCGCGAATGGGTCAAAAATTTGTAAAAAGGGAAATAAGCCGAAGACTTAAAAGTCTTAAATCTTGTTAAGTCGGATGTCGGATTTTAACTCCAAATGATGGAGAATCAAATTACAAACATGTAGGAAGAAACGGTAGGTCAAACGGATAAGCGGTTTGAAAGATACGGAAGATTTCGTGTCAAATTACGACAAAATAGAGAATCTGGATGCTGAGCCCACCGTAATTTACGGTCCCACCGTAAATTACGGTGGAGTTGATTATGTTACGGTGCTAAAGGTCTGATTTACGGCAAAAGATTTGAGACCCAGGGGCCACCGTAATTTACGGTCCCACCGTAAATTACGGTGGAGAAATTTTTATTATATTTTGTTTTTCATTTGAAAGTCTATTGTTTCCCGGACATCGTTCGGACGTGATTAAACCCGTATGACTAAAGCATTTCATGTTTATGAAATGTAGGTACACCTTGGATGCCGGAAGACGATCAAGCTCAGCGAAGAACCGAACACGATAAATATACACGCTTCCGCACTTTGCCACGTTGTAAATTTTAAACAATGAATTTCAATCACGTTTTGTAGAATAAATTATAAATTGTAAAAGCTTTAAGAAACCCGTTATTTCCGATGTATATATAATCATTAATTACATGATTATTTTCCCAAGATATACGTTAAAACTTGATTTATAAGAACGGGTGTTACAGTGGTGGTGGTGGTGGTGTTCGACAGAGAGGAGAGAGAGAGAAGAGAGAGATGGGTGTTTGGAGAGAGAAAGAGAGAGTGTGTGTGTGCAGGTTTTAGAGAGAGAGTTCACGGGGATGGTGGTGTTGGCAGCAGTGGGATGGTGGTGGTGGGGATGATGCGGTGGTGGGGGTGGTGGTGTGGTGGTAGTTCAGAGAAGAGAGAGAGAGCTGAAGTCGATGATGAAGATGAACTGATTGTATATGTATGTGTGTAAATTAATATATATATATATATATATATATATATATATATATATTAATTTTTGAATTAAGAAAATGTTAAATGAAAAGCAAAATGACCAAAATACCCCTGAACTAAAAGACAAAATAGGAGGTTGCAACAGTCAAAAAATAGGGTTTTTAAATTTTGGACTAAAATAACAACAAAATGCAAACCACAGGGACACAGATGTAAAAAGTTTGAGATTTGGACTAAAATGGCAAAATTGCCCAAACCACAGGGACCAAAATGGCAGTTTACTCTTACATTTATTTAGGATATAATTTTTTTTATTATTTGGTAGATTTATTCAACCCGATTATACACGGATTTTTTTTAAAATACATCGTTTTTAGTATTTAGTATACAAAATTACATTTATTTAATATGTGAAATACACATGGTTTTTAAAGATATAACTTTTTTATTATTTGATATATAAAATTATATTTATTTAATTCATACAATATATAAGGTTCATAAAGATATAAGTTTTTATTATTTAATATATATAAAATTACATTTATTCAACCCGTGTAATACACGGGGTTCTAACCTAGTTAAACTAATCAAATATTAAAAAATTATATATCTATATATATTCTAAAGTTTAGTTATATGTTCTATTTTAAAACCAAAATTTATGGTTGTTTTAAATGCATCATCCTATAAAAATCCTATTAATTGCATTTAATTTACATTAAATAAATAAGAGATAAGATAAAAAAATAAAATAAAATAATTATATATCAATAATCATTAAAATTAATATCAATCAATAACACATTATACTAAATAATATATTATAGATAAAGGTAGATTAGTTTAAAGTTAACTTTGATCTTAATTTTTTTAATAATTGGTTTAAAGATAATTATTCCAAACTTATGATTATTCTATAAAATGATCTTTGACAAGGTAACCATAAATTTAAATTTCGAAGTAACTAATATATTAAAAGTAGCTCAAATATAATTCGTAATAAAAACACAACAATATATTTTCAAAGAAAACATATAATAAAAAAAATCGGTAAGGGATCCAAATGATATCAAATATTAAGAACTTATCCATGATATTAGTATCAGAATTTAATAGATTAAGATAAAATTTAAACCGAAAGATCATAAGTATCATAAAAATATCATTAAATTAAAGTTAAAAAGTAAAGAAAAGAATTATTATTATAATATTAAAATAATAAAAATATTTAAAAAACTATATATATTATTAAAATATTAAAATTACTATTTGTACCGATACCAAACAAGACCGTACCGGTATTTTCGATACCAGTACCGGTTGACACCAAGCTTATCCCACCCCGTGATACTAAAAAATCATTAAATTAAAGTTAAACAGTAAAAAAAAAGAATTATTATTATAATATTAAAATAATAAAAGTATTAAAATAACTATATATATATATTCTAATATATTATTAACAAGATTTTGGCTAAATTAATTAGATTATTATAAATAATAATAATAATTTACAAATAAAACAACACAATTTGCAACAAAGCAATGCATGAAACACCATATTAACATATAGTACAGTACATTAATGCTAGAACCTAATCTATACTATATTATAAAGCATTTCATAAGGATACCAACCAAATTTAAGTAATTACAATCTTTTATACTTATGGTACAACAACTTAATGATGTTAGTAAGGGGTGAAATGGTCTTTCTACATTAATATTAAAAAATAAAAAAAATAATTATATATATCTATATCTATCTATACTATATTATAAAGCATTTCATAAGGATACCAACCAAATTTAAGTAATTACAATCTTTTATACTTATGGTACAACAACTTAATGATGTTAGTAAGGGGTGAAATGGTCTTTCTACATTAATATTAAAAAATAAAAAAATAATTAAATGAGAATATAATCACAATTAATTATAATAATACAATAATAAGTTCGGTACTTAAATGCAATTAATAAACGAAACCTATTGGGATAAACCGCAAAAGCACTCCAAAGGTCCAATTTCAATCAATATGTAATAAATTTGATCGATTAAGGAATCTCCTATCATTGCTATAAATTCACCATTTCACTCAACATCAACTCCTTTGTCTACTACTGTGCGAGTTAGAGTCGAAAAGAAAGAGATAAGAAAGAGATAAGTTGATATGAAATTTATTTATCTTGGTGGAAAGGTGTGTTCTTTTATACCCATTTCAACATTTATTCGAAAAAACTTTGGTTTGTTTCTTAAAATATTCAAATGGGATAACAGTTTTCTTTTACATAATCTATGAGTTTATATTGATGTTTTATTATGTTTGTGGTGATTTAGTGGTTTTTTTTCAAATTATGATTTTATATTACATATAAAGTATACACAGAGGTTATTGGATACAAAAAGACAGACACTTCATACTTCATCAAGGTACCCTTGCATGACTATAGTATCTGGAACCATTTACCAATGTATTGTTTAATTGTTCATAAATTTATAGTCTTTTTCCTTTTTTGCAGCTTCATGTATATGGAGGTGTAAAAGGGTAGGTACGAGAAAAGTTATTCATTTGGAGATAGACATTTATTTGGCCTATTGGTATTTCCTTTTTTAATTTCTACTTTACTATTTTTTTTAAACATATGATGCTTTTGTGTGATTTAATTTATACTATATATAGGCAATATAGATGCAGAGGAAATATTTGAGGAGGTATTGTTTGAGAGGATTGGGCAGCAAACTTTAAGGGCTCGGATGTTTTCAACCCGTGCAAAAGATTTAAATTGATTGCGTTTATCTATACTATCGTATAAAGCATTTCACAAGGGTTCCAACCAAATTTAAATAATTGCAACATATTATGCTTATAGTACAACAACTCAATGAAGTTAGTAAAGGGACAAATTAGTCTTTCTACATGAGTATAAATTGATAAATACAATTGAATTGATAACTTTATAAATTAAGTATTGTTAAATACTTGATAAAGAATTAAATCATTTGACTTAGTTGAACATCATCACCTTCCTCATATTTACATTGCTTTTCCGTTTCAAGTTCTCCGTAACCGATTACTTGATTGAATTTTATAATTAAGTCATTATTATTTGGTTTAGTAATTGCTAAACATCATACAAATAATTAAGGTTACAACCTTTTTTGCAATTTTATCACATAGTTGATGAACATCATATGAAATAAAAATAAAAATAATAATAATAATAATTAAATATAAAAAAACTTAATCAATGTTATTATGAATTTAATTATAACTATAAATGGTTTTAAAACTTAAAAGATGCTAACCAATTAGAAACGAAAATTACTAAAAGGTAATTTCATGGGGTATTATTATCTATAATACCTAATAATTGCAACAATAATGATTAAATAATGAACTTAATTACAGATGGTTTAAAACTCAAAAGAATGCTCCTTGCATCTTACCTCAAGTCTCATGGAATAAGGTTCAAATGATAACCATTGCATAATTAGGAGCCACTTTTTAGCCCTTGGATCGTATTTTGATGGTTGAGATCTTCTTGGCTTATATTTTTTCTAATCTATGAATCATGACCAGGTAATCAAAGGCTAAGAAGTACTTCAAAGTTGTTGAGTAGAGGGGAAGAAGGCCCATATAATACATTTATATGTATAAATAATTCAAAGTTGTTTTTTTCTGTATATTTAATTTAGTTTTAGAATGTCATAAATTGAATAGAGTTTAACTTGTTATAAAAGTTGTACGTATTATTGTTGATAAATTTAGTATTTTAGTTTATAACTCTGTTTTATTACTAAATGATTTATTCATTTTAAATGGTTAACTAAGGAAATAAGTTTGTTATTTCTTATGAAAGCCTAATCAGAATAGTCAAAATTTATGTAAGTTTGTTATGTATAATTTGTTTGGTTAATGCGATTATGCCATGCGCCCACACACCATAACCATACATGAACCATAATTTCGGTTAACCTTATGGTTTAACTAAACTAATCTAAGTGTCAAAAATAACTTCTCCCTAATGCAAATTAATAGTTACATTACTTTAATCATTTGTGTCAAAAATAATTCCACAAACCCTAGATCATCTGATAATAACAATAAGAAGAAAGCACCGGCCGCACACAAATCTCCGGTATTCGACTGTGATTGCTTCGATTGTTACACGAACTACTGGTTCCGGCGGGACACATTTGTTAACCGAGAGCTAATTCATCAAGTAATTGAAGCATTTGAAGAAAACCTTACCAGTAGTGAACAGGTTAACTGCCGCGGCCGTAAACCTAACCAGAAGAAAGAGAAGGCGAGTCATCGGAGGTTCGCCGGAAAAGCTTTAAATCCTCCGCCAGAGGTTTCGGTTTCGCCTCCGTACGACGTCTCATTAGTTGAAGAATGTGCAAAGGAAAAACATGAGGTAGTGGAGGGGTCGCCGGAGACGGATGCAACGGCGAGAAGAGGACTTCCGGAAGTGAAAGGGTTGTTTAACTGGCGTTTGTGGGGACTTTGGAGTTCGTGATATTCATCCTTCGCCTCTCAATATATGCTCTCCAATCCATAATTAACTTCTCCCCAATTGAAGATCTTCATCGATTAGGCACACAACTCTCAGACATATATCTTCGATTGATATCCTGCACAGGCTCGCCATCAGGCTCTCCATCAGTCGGCAACTCAATTGGAATCGTAATTAACTTCTCCCCAATTAAAGATCTTCATCGATTTGGCACACAATTCTCAGACATATATCTTCGATTGATCTCCTGCAGAGGCTCTCCATCAGTCGGCAACTTCAATTGGAATCAAAATGGGTCATTTACTTGCTCCTTTAATTACACATCATCCTCCGACTCTCCAGCAACCTTTAAGTGCAATATCTATATCTCTAAGATGAAGATAATGTATGGTAATGAAGATTTGGAGCAGCAAGAGGTAAAAACAGCCCGAATTTTTCCTTTTATAAATTCGATTCGATTCGTGAGTGTTAGTGTGTGTGTTTATATTGATTAGGGTTTCATCAAATGCAATGTGAGGGTTTCCAATCGGTGTTTATACAAATAATATAGCACCCAATTTTTATGTATGTGTATGCAGTGTGTAGTATGGGGTCTTGCTTACCTCATTCAAGGAATAACAATGAAAGACAAGGGTCATTGATTTCGAAAAACTCCGCCCCTTTGTTCGCCTTCTTCCTGATTTTAAGTTACGGTGAGTCAATTTCCTTTTTTCTGATTCTAATCGATTAAGAACTATACGTGATTAACCAACGAATTGTGGTAGATTTTATGTTTCTATTGCAGTATTTGGATTGAATTGACTGTTGCAATTTAATAATCGTCAGTTATAGTTCGTTTTTTGAATATAGAGAAACACTGACTTATTTAAGGTGCTTGATTTGGGTGAATAGTAGCAATATAAACTGCTATTGTAATTTGGTGTGATATTCAATTCAGTATCAGCAACCTAATCAAATTGTTCCCTAAACATAGAGTAAATGTGTTCACCAGCAAGGTAATAATATGTACTAATTTTCAATTATCAGAGACTTCTAATAAGGAAATATAGCTATTAGGTTATGTCAAGGTAAGCATAGTTTATAAAGAATATGTTGCACAATAAAGTTAATACAACATTTTAGTAATAAATAATAAACTGCTTTCTTATCTATAAAAGGGAACAAAACCTGCAATTTGACTTTTAGATGTCAAAACTGAATTTATATGTATATGTGTATGTAGTATAATATATATATTTAACATCTATTTTACATCATCTAAAACAATGAAAAAGAAAAAATAAAAATAAAAAAATTTGAAAACTGTGACGTCTTTTGAAGAGGGTTGAGAAACCACACGTCCATAGATTTGAAGTTTTGTGAGACCACATGTGGTGGGGCGCAAACCTCTCTCAAAGCGTCTTAAAAACGCGGGGGAACACTGTACCCTCGGGCGTTTTGGGCCTTTTTTGACTGGTAGTGCTACCACAAAGCGTCGAACGAGGAGTGGACTTTGGTCAAAATAACCATGGTCAAACGGCTAACTTTAAAAAAAACCGGTTTTTGTTTTAAAAATCTATACTATATTCGCACTTTCGTACCGTGTCACGCACTATCTAAATCAGTCGTCGTTCCAGGAAAAAAACAATAACTATTATGCATGTCGTGCATCGCACGAGTGTTCCCCTAGTTATTTTAAAAATAAAATTACTAAAACAATATGTAAATTGACATTTAATATCATATATATATATATATATTATTCAACTAACATATAATAATAATAATAAATAATATTAAAATAATAACAATAATAATATTGTGAAAGAACTTTATATCTCTCGTAGTCGTGTCGTCGCATTATTTATAAAGTGAGACACACTTTTCACTGTTGATAATTTATTAAAAAAGTTGAGTTGGGATGTCAACATTCAGCAATTCATTCATGGGTGGATCTATTGAAAAAAGAAAAAGAAAAAAAAATCTTCGAGGTCATTAAGTAATCTAGATATTCTTTTTTTTTCTTGTATTTTCTTGGCTACTATTATCTGTTACTTTTATATAATCTTAACTGTTTTAGTTTTAATTTTTATTACAACACTAAAATTAGTAAAACCAACTGCAACACATAGAAAGGAACTAGGCAAACAAAAATATGAAAACAATCCAAAAATAAAAGTAATAATCCACATGTAACATCTACTAGCCACTTCCGAAACCACAAGACCAAAAACTTGAAAACATCGCACCAGATAGGAACCCTCTTCCACCTTTCACCAACTGCTACACATTTGCTTATATTATTTCCTTATATCTCGTAACCTGACGCCTTGCTGCTTAGACCTTCAAACTTTCACCCTAACCCTCAATAACTTTGCAAATTACTTCCTTTAATATGATTTCGAGTTTGACTGGATGGCTTGATCTTTGTATAATTGTCTTAATTAGCACTAACACATTAAAATTCTTTATACATAGATTTACCCAAGTATTAGAAGCTTCCTTTGAAAACCACTAATCCATTGACACATGATGGAATGGTCATCATGAAATACACATTATAATAATTTGATCAAGTATTGCAAATCATGATATTGATCCCTTTTATGTGATCACTGTATTAGTGCTTGTACCATCTCATCAAGTCTAATGTTATACTTTCCTCTCATGGTCAATATATCAAAGTTCTTGAGCATATCACTCTAGTATACGAACACTTGGGGAATTACCTAAATGGCCCTCTCATAAACTTTGAAGAAACCATCATTCTTGACCCTTAACAAAAGTTAGAAAAAATATACAAAACAACAATATTTTAAAATATGAAATGTGGCACAAAACTTAAATCACTATTTTAGCTGCCTTTCATAAAATCATGTTGCTTTTCATAAAATCATGTTTTCGACTTCAGTTCCAGGCATAAATTGCATGAGTATGTGACATATTTTTAGGTTCATATTTTTTTTTGAACCAATAAAATCACCCCATACCTACTATATATAGGATTTAAACCCTTAACCATTTGGTTAAGGAATACATCACTTTACCTAAAAGATTATAGGTTCAAATTGCTAACCATATATACAGAAGCGTACTCAAAAGCATGCATGATTTATCTTGAAAAAAACAAGCATGATTTACGTTTTTAGATCATTTTGTTATATTCTGATTGGTTGTCTAGATTGCTTGTACTTTTTCTTGATGAAATATTGTTTCAAATAATAGTAAAAAGAATGAGAATAAAAAATGGTTAGCGCCAAGACAATAATAATCGGATTCAGAAGTGATACAAGCATGCACTATATATAATTTTTTTGAACAGCTAATTAAATAAACTTTTTTCACTACAAGAATTAACCACTTTTAGCGGCGACACCATTAGCGGCGACAGGCCAAATGTCGCCGCTATTGGTCGATCCGCGTCCCGGAGTCTGAAACCAAACCCCAACCATTGATCCTTATCCTGATCTAACGGTTGGGGATTTAAAGGGCATTAGCGGCGACAAGACAATAGGCATTAGCGGCGACAACTGTCTCCGCTAAAAGTCAATCCGTGTGAAGCTTTAAAAGAGCTGATCTCTACCCTTGATGAGAGTATGATCCAACGGTTTGGGCTCCTTCCTGCTTTCTCTTCCTTCAACAAACACACTCACCCACAAACACAATCACCAAAGTCCATCATCTTCACAGCAACAACAACCTGCTACCACCACCACCGGATCGCCACCACCGGATCGCCACCACCATGAAGCTACCACCGCCACCCTGAAGCTCCACCCACCACCGTTGGACCGCCATCATTAAGCTCCACCACCACCACCACTGGAACCACCGTTGAACCACCATCATCAAGCTCCACCACCACCATTATCAAGCTCCAACACCACCATTATCAAGTTGCACCACCAACACCGTGAATCTATCTCAGGCGCCGTTGAACCACCGTTAACCGCCATCATCAAGCTCAAGTTCCGGCCAGTTTCGTTTTATTGTTTAGAAAATGTATAGTTTTGACAAGTTCCGGCTAGTTTCATTTTATCGTTTTATTGTTTAGGAAATGTATAGTTCCGACAAGTTTTTGATAGTACCGTTGAATCCATTTTTTGAGATGAGAATTTGAATGAAAAGTTATGTAATCTTTAAATTTATTAGTTCCGACAAGTTTTTGATAAACGATTTGTTATGTAATCTCCGACAATCTATCTCAGGCGATCTTTCCTTTGAATTCTCCGGCAAGAGCATTAGCGGCGAACGGTTGGGGATTTAAAGGGCATTAGCGGCGACAAGACAATAGGCATTAGCGGCGACAACTGTCTCCGCTAAAAGTCAATCCGTGTGAAGCTTTAAAAGAGCTGATCTCTACCCTTGATGAGAGTATGATCCAACGGTTTGGGCTCCTTCCTGCTTTCTCTTCCTTCAACAAACACACTCACCCACAAACACAATCACCAAAGTCCATCATCTTCACAGCAACAACAACCTGCTACCACCACCACCGGATCGCCACCACCGGATCGCCACCACCATGAAGCTACCACCGCCACCCTGAAGCTCCACCCACCACCGTTGGACCGCCATCATTAAGCTCCACCACCACCACCACTGGAACCACCGTTGAACCACCATCATCAAGCTCCACCACCACCATTATCAAGCTCCAACACCACCATTATCAAGTTGCACCACCAACACCGTGAATCTATCTCAGGCGCCGTTGAACCACCGTTAACCGCCATCATCAAGCTCAAGTTCCGGCCAGTTTCGTTTTATTGTTTAGAAAATGTATAGTTTTGACAAGTTCCGGCTAGTTTCATTTTATCGTTTTATTGTTTAGGAAATGTATAGTTCCGACAAGTTTTTGATAGTACCGTTGAATCCATTTTTTGAGATGAGAATTTGAATGAAAAGTTATGTAATCTTTAAATTTATTAGTTCCGACAAGTTTTTGATAAACGATTTGTTATGTAATCTCCGACAATCTATCTCAGGCGATCTTTCCTTTGAATTCTCCGGCAAGAGCATTAGCGGCGAACGATTGGGGATTTAAAGGGCATTAGCGGCGACAAGACAATAGGCATTAGCGGCGACAACTGTCTCCGCTAAAAGTCAATCCGTGTGAAGCTTTAAAAGAGCTGATCTCTACCCTTGATGAGAGTATGATCCAACGGTTTGGGCTCCTTCCTGCTTTCTCTTCCTTCAACAAACACACTCACCCACAAACACAATCACCAAAGTCCATCATCTTCACAGCAACAACAACCTGCTACCACCACCACCGGATCGCCACCACCGGATCGCCACCACCATGAAGCTACCACCGCCACCCTGAAGCTCCACCCACCACCGTTGGACCGCCATCATTAAGCTCCACCACCACCACCACTGGAACCACCGTTGAACCACCATCATCAAGCTCCACCACCACCATTATCAAGCTCCAACACCACCATTATCAAGTTGCACCACCAACACCGTGAATCTATCTCAGGCGCCGTTGAACCACCGTTAACCGCCATCATCAAGCTCAAGTTCCGGCCAGTTTCGTTTTATTGTTTAGAAAATGTATAGTTTTGACAAGTTCCGGCTAGTTTCATTTTATCGTTTTATTGTTTAGGAAATGTATAGTTCCGACAAGTTTTTGATAGTACCGTTGAATCCATTTTTTGAGATGAGAAATTGAATGAAAAGTTATGTAATCTTTAAATTTATTAGTTCCGACAAGTTTTTGATAAACGATTTGTTATGTAATCTCCGACAATCTATCTCAGGCGATCTTTCCTTTGAATTCTCCGGCAAGAGCATTAGCGGCGAACGGTTGGGGATTTAAAGGGCATTAGCGGCGACAAGACAATAGGCATTAGCGGCGACAACTGTCTCCGCTAAAAGTCAATCCGTGTGAAGCTTTAAAAGAGCTGATCTCTACCCTTGATGAGAGTATGATCCAACGGTTTGGGCTCCTTCCTGCTTTCTCTTCCTTCAACAAAGACACTCACCCACAAACACAATCACCAAAGTCCATCATCTTCACAGCAACAACAACCTGCTACCACCACCACCGGATCGCCACCACCGGATCGCCACCACCATGAAGCTACCACCGCCACCCTGAAGCTCCACCCACCACCGTTGGACCGCCATCATTAAGCTCCACCACCACCACCACTGGAACCACCGTTGAACCACCATCATCAAGCTCCACCACCACCATTATCAAGCTCCAACACCACCATTATCAAGTTGCACCACCAACACCGTGAATCTATCTCAGGCGCCGTTGAACCACCGTTAACCGCCATCATCAAGCTCAAGTTCCGGCCAGTTTCGTTTTATTGTTTAGAAAATGTATAGTTTTGACAAGTTCCGGCTAGTTTCATTTTAGCGTTTTATTGTTTAGAAAATGTATAGTTCCGACAAGTTTTTGATAGTACCGTTGAATCCATTTTTTGAGATGAGAATTTGAATGAAAAGTTATGTAATCTTTAAATTTATTAGTTCCGACAAGTTTTTGATAAACGATTTGTTATGTAATCTCCGACAATCTATCTCAGGCGATCTTTCCTTTGAATTCTCCGGCAAGAGCATTAGCGGCGACAGTATCAATAGCGGCGACAACCAGGCCAATAGCGAACCATCAATACCGGCGACCCTTTAGCGACGACATGTCGCCGCTAAAGGTGCCAGCTTCTTGTAGTGTTTTCTCCAAATTACACACTATATAGTTGATAGAGATCACGGTTGTCATAATTTAATATTTAATACTTATACAAGTGGAAAAATTATATTATATTATATTATATTATATTATATTATATTATATTATATTATATTATATTATATTATATTATATTATATTATATTATACCTACATTTGCAAAGTGGATGTACAGTAAGTTTTTGATTTTTTTTTTTTTAAATTGCATGCTTAAGATTTTGTTCATATTTACCTTTTTCTCTTAGTTTGTTTTTATTTGTCAATTGCATGCTTAGGATTTTGTCTATATTCACCTTTTTCTCTAACTAAAGAAAAAGACCCGTATTTCCATATTTAATTAACTTCTTATAATTTTACATATAGATACAACCAAATTCATATGAAGTAAAATTAAAACTATGTTTCTTTATCATGTAGTTAATTATTTTTCTATATTATTTGTACTTTTTTATTATTTTATTTTTATGTTATAATTACTTTTTAGTTTATATTGTTCCTCTTATAACTTTTAAATACAATATTTTATATAATTTAGAGTGTGTCGTTACAATCTATTTATTTTTATTCACGTATCAATACGAATTTATTTAAAATCGAGTTCTGAATAGTAATGTACAAATAATCGAAACACAAACATACATTTTATTAACCTTTTTCGTTATTTTAGTAATTTAATATAATGCTTTAATAAAATTCAAATACTATGTTATAATACATGTTAATTTTTTTACCTCGATGAATCGAGCCATTACCGTCCGAGGTTGTGACGAACAAAACCAAATCTGACTGAATGACATCGATACCAGTATCGGTATTATCTGAACTAATACATAGATTCTTTCCTATGGTTTTCAAACATTACAAAACAAGGGTCAGTATCCTCTTAGTCATATATCTTTTGGTTGCTATACCGAGTGACGGTATCGTACGGATACTGTTACAAACCAAGCCGATACCAACTAAATGCTCCGTTGCAACGCACGGAAATTCACCTATATACATAAAATCACTATTTTAGCTGCCTTTCATAAAATCATGTTGCTTTTCATAAAATCATGTTTTCGACTTCAGTTCCAGGCATAAATTGCATGAGTATGTGACATATTTTTAGGTTTATATTTTTTTTTGAACGACTAAAATCACACCATACCTACTATATATAAGATTTAAACCCTTAACCATTTGGTTAAGGAATACATCACTTTACCTAGAAGATTATAGGGTCAAATTGTTAACCATATATACAGAAGCGTACTCAAAAGCATGATTTATCTTAAAAAAATAAGCATGATTTACGTTTTTAGATCATGTTGTTATATTCTGATTGGTTGTCTAGATTGCTTGTACTTTTTCTTGATGAAATATTGTTTCAAATAATAGTAAAAAAGAATGAGAATAAAGAATGGTTAGAAATCAGACAAGACAAGAGAATAAAGTGCACTAATTTTAACGTTAATTTACTAATTTCGTAAAAATAACGTTAAAAGAGGGGGACGGTTAATCATGCATCATGTGGTGGCGTTGATAGCCAAAAGACAAAGGGGTGCATGCACTAATCGGCGTTTGTCTCAATTGCTGAGTGTTATGTGCCTTATGTCCAAGGCTTGATGCAAAACCACAATCGAGCCGGGGGTCTCATTGGAAGCAGCCTCTCTATTCCTACGGGGTAGAGGTAAGGCTGTCTACATCTCACCCTCCTCAGACCCTACCTTAGCTTTGCTATTGGTGGGATATACTGAGTATGATGATGATGATAAGTGATATAAGCATGCACTATATATAATTTTTTTGAACAGCTAATTAAATAAACTTTTTTTCTCCAAATTACACACTATATAGTTGATAGAGATCACGGTTGTCATAATTTAATATTTAATACTTGTACAAGTGGAAAAATTATATTATATTATATTATATTATATTATATTATATTATTATATTATATATACCTACATTTGCAAAGTGGATGTACAGTAAGTTTTTGATTTTTTTTTTAAATTGCATTATTTACCTTTTTCTCTTAATTTATTTTTAGAGTAAATTACAAGTTTTGTCTTTTATGTATGTTCTAAATTGCAGGCACTGTCCTTTGTCTTTAAAATTGATGAGTTTTGTCCTTAATGTTTGCAAATCTTGCACGTTATGTCCTTTAGGCCAAACCCAGTTAATTTTTTTTGTTAAATCTGGTCACTCAAGGGTATTTTAGTCTTTTTACCTAAATTATTTAATAGTATTTAAAAAATAAAACAAAATACCCCACCATCTTCAAAAGTTGGCTACCCACCACCTGCTGCCACCACCTCCCACCCTCACCTGCCGCCGACCACCACCACCTCCCACCCTCACCTGCCGCCGACCATCCACTATCTCCACCATCGCCTGACCCACCATCACCACTCCACCGTCTCCAACATCACCATCAATTACACCGCCTGAACTAGATCTGCTTTAACATTCATCAATTACTAAAACCAAAAACATATCAATTACTAAAACCAAAAACACATGTCCACATACGAAATCATCTGAACAAAAGAAAATCCCCAAATCTTTGAACAAACAAAAAATCCCCAAATTCAGGGTTAGAACACTTACTGTATGCGCAATTTCAATTGAAATTCAAGCGTGGTTGTGGGAGGCGGATCGGGTCAGAGAGAATGATATAGAGAGAAGGGTATGGCGGTGGTGGTGGTGGAGTTAAATCAGAGCATCCATCGTCATCATCTCTCAGTCAACATCATCATCGTCACCACGTCGCCGGAGCGACGGTCGTTCTGTTTACCACCGCCGTGAGAGAGATGAATCGGGTCAGAGAGAGAATGATATATGTAGAAAACACGAATCTGATGATTCGCCGGAAACTTCTTCAACGTTTTTAACAAATCAAGACAACGATCTTCCTCCGACGACAAGTCGACTCCACCGCCACCACCAACCGCGGTAGCGTCGGCCGCCTTCTTCATCGCTTCAAATAACTCGATTAACTCCGTCTCCACTGTGATGGTGGGTTGTGGTGGCAACCAGGATGGATAGAGAGGGGAGAAATTTGGGGTGGCAAATAATATAGTGTTTGGGTTTTATCTAATTTGGGGAAAATGGAGAGGGTAGTGAGAAAAACGGATATACCCTTATGTGATATGCATGTGACCTTATTTAACATAAAAAAATAACTTGGTTTGGCCTAAAGGACATAACGTGCAAGATTTGCAAACATTAAGGACAAAACTCATCAATTTTAAAGACAAAGGACAGCGCCTGCAATTTGTGACAAACATAAAGGACAAAACTTGTAATTTACTCTTATTTTTATTTGTCAATTGCATGCTTAGGATTTTGTCCATATTCACCTTTTTCTCTAACTAAAGAAAATTAACTTCTTATTATTTTACATATAGATACAACCAAAGTTATATGAAGTAAAATTAAAACTATGTTTCTTTATCATGTAGTTAATTAATTTTCTATATTATTTGTACTTTTTTATTATTTTATTTTTATGTTATAATTACTTTTTAGTTTATTTTGTTCCTCTTATAACTTTTAAATACAATATTTTATATAATTTAGAGTGTGTCGTTACAATCTATTTATTTTTATTCACATATCAATACGAATTTATTTAAAATCGAGTTCTGAATAGTAATGTACAAGTAATCGAAACACAAACATACATTTTATTAACCTTTTTCGTTATTTTAGTAATTTAATATAATGCTTTATTAAAATTCAAATACTATGTTATAATACATGTTAATTTTTTTACCTCGACGAATCGAGCCATTACCGTCCGAGGTTGTGACGAACAAAACCAAATCTGACTGAATGACATCGATACCAGTATCGGTATTATCTGAACTAGCTAATACAGAGATTCTTTCCTATGGTTTTCAAACATTACAAAACAAGGGTCAATATCCTCTTAGTCATATATCTTTTGGTTGCTATACCGAGTGACGGTATCGTACGGATACTGTTACAAACTGTGACAACCCGCACTAAACCAGGTATCCGTACGACTTAACTAATGATTAATTACTGCTTAATTACTGTGCTTGTTTGAACTAGCTGATGAACTGCTACTT